>APFE031035090.1:12549-112211 GCA_000404065.3 Pinus taeda | reverse complement strand
GATTTTCATGCCAAATCTATATAATATATATATATATATATATTTTTTTTTTTTTTTTTAATTTTTATTTTTTTATTTAATTTTATTTTTAATTTTTTAATTTAATTTTTAATTTATTTTTTATTTTTATTTTTTTTAAATTTATTTATTTATTTATTTATTTTTTATTTTAATTTTTTTTTTTATTTTTTTATTTTTTTTTTTTTCAGTTTAGGGCTCCCTAGTATAAGCGCGCGCGACTTGGCATGGCACAGAGAGAGAAAAACCCTGTTTTTGTACCAAAATTTCTCAAAAGACCAAAAATGCCCCAAATTTTTTGAAAGTTGGGCTGGAGCTTCTTTATGAAGTGCCATGATGGGCCAAAGAGGCTTCAGCCAAGATTCAGAGCTGATCTTGTTCTTTTTGCCTCTTTTGTCTTTTTGTTGCTTTCCTCAATTTTGCCTTCAAATTCCTTATCCGAGCCTTGGAACTCATGTTACGTGCCCTATAGTGATAAACCATTTGCCTCAATAATGTTTTGTCCTTGTCGGCATTTTATAGCAGTCTCTCAAGGTGGATGTTGATCCACTGGATCCAAGACTCTCGGTCATTATTAATCTCTTGCTCTAATGGAGTGAGCTCAATCCTCCTCCATTGGGTAGATTGACGATTCTCACGGATGTTTTGCAGCTCCATGATCTCCTGCTGGTCTTCAAGCTATTTATTCCTTTGCTCCAAGTACTTGATAATCCACTTAGCCCTCTCCAAATTGAGAGACAAGGCTTGGACCTCTGTTTTCTGCTCCTAGATGATCCTTCTAAGTTTGTCACTCTCCACATTTGTTTCATCATCATGAATGAGACTGAAGTTGGCCTCTCATTCACCTGATGGCCCCTTGTCATGCATTGGATCCTTGCCCCTGTCCTGTACCTGTGTTGCTGATGTTGGAAGCGAGGCCCCTTCCACCCCGGGTGGAGATAACACTCACTTTGTTGCTGCGAACAAATGTCTAATGCCTCTTTGATATGTGATGAATACCGGCACACTAGCGGTCTCATGGTGCTCATACTAATGAGAAGGACCACCTATCTCATGTTCAACCTATGATAGTCCCTGTGAAGTGCTCAAGAGGTCACGGGAGATGAAATCATCCCAAGTAATGCCCTGTAATCCCAGCTGATGAACCACCAAAATCTTAATAAGAGCATAATGATAAACACTGTTAAGTTGCTGCTGAGGGGTTTTTTGCTGCATGAAGGTGTTCATCCTCTCTATGTTCCTGCAAATGAAATATGGGACGTTCATCATCCATACCCTGGTAAAATGCATTAGCAAGCTGATGTGATAAGCATATAAATGAGAGAACCTCCCCTCACAGCTGAAATATCTCATGATTAACTTCATTAATGGAGCATATTCATCTTTCAGATATCGGAATGGAAAGACTCTTTTGAGCTACCTCAAGAAACCGGCTTTAATGTATGGCTCATAATGCTGCCGATCAATCTTCTGTTTCTTGTGCCATGGTTCTCCAACGTTCGGTATGCCGGTCGCTAATGAGACAGATTCAGGTGTAAGTGTGAAGGTGACACTGGCTAAGATAGCATGAGCTCCATGTAAGTGAAGCACAAAAATATGAGCCAACTCATGATGAAATCGAACACTAGCCACCTTTGACAAAACTCAAAGCATGAAAGATGCTAGAAACATGACATAGCAAGAGGGCAGGCCTGCAATTCTGTGAGGGTGGTTGGTTCTTCCCTAACATGCCTGCCACTTTTATGAGGTCTCTAGGGAGCATGTTCTTCCGAGGATGAGTCACTTTGGGTTTCCATTTCATAATCTGATGAATGCTCAGATGCCATGACTACTGTACCAGATTCCTTGAAGAAAAGATGCTGTTGTATCTGGATTGTGCTTGGACTGCCCTTTAATGATGTATGAAACTTTGTGTTGTAATGCAAGGTAATTGAATTCTTCCACCAAGGGGAACAATGCAAAAGGGACTATTAGGAAGGGGAATAATATGAAGGGGTTAGGGATTATGGAGAGAAATTTTGTTTAGGGACATGTAGGAGGGTTTGGGAATTTATATAAGGTAGGATTTTGGGGTTTTACATTTGAAAAATGAGTGGAGGGGATAGGGAATAGGAGTTTAGTAACGATTTAGGGTAGGGAAAAATGGGAAAAATGGAATAGGGGAGAAGGGAACGATGGAAAGAAGGGAAAGATGAAAGTGAGGAGGAACCTTGGCATCAACACAATGAATTCACAACCCTAACAACAATGGTTTTGATGAATTTAAGTGGTAGGTTTTAAGAGTTTTTTTATTGCAACCATACGCGGCCATAAACCATCATCACACTAAAACAAAAATGGATGAGCAACCGAGATGTCGACCCTACCTGGAAGGTTCAAGGGATTGAAAGGCAATTTGTTGCAATTTGGAGCAAAATCGGGTCTTTATGTCTATGCGCCACGTAGCATACCCAGTGTGTCAAGCCCGTGTTGTTTAACACTGTGTGGTCACGCCCAGTGCGCCGTGCCCCTCTGCCTATGCATCGCGCCTGTGAAAACACCTCCAACTTCACCCAAAACACGCGCTAGCTCTCACAATCACTTTGAAATGCTTGTCTTTGTCCTTGGTGTGCAAGATGACATTGAGTCTTATGAAAAATCTATATAAAGACATGGAGTCATGGTTTTGATTTTTGTTTCTTCAAAACCCACTTTGGAAATTTTTTTTTTGGCACTTTTTCCATGATTTAATGCAACTATGTATTTCACTTTTCCTTTTTAGATTTTTGACTAAAATGATGAAATTTTTGGCACTTTTTTGTAGGGGTAGCTGACATGGCATTTGGCCAAGGAAACCATGGCTGTGCCTGAAGAGATCAACTGGACTTTTTGAAAATTATTACAAATGACACACTATTGACTTTTCTTCAAAACAGAGTTTTGAAGAATAGTAGTAATCTGTCAACATGATGCTAAAAATCTTTAAATCACAGCTTTGTAAGGGCCTCCCTCTGGCCTGCATGGCTTTATTAGACATGGTTGAAGACCAAATTGACTAATCCCTAGAACTAATTACTGAAATGACTCTTTTCCATTAAAAGATCAAATATTACTATCATGGACTTTAATAAACATTGATGAAAAGACCTAAGCCAGCAGGTGCCAGACATGAGGGGTAAGCGGTAACGACTGATAAGACCCTCCCGTCAGATTATGGCATGCCCCTAGCGAAATTTAGCTGAGTGGATGGAGCGAGACACCTAAAAATGATATACAGAAAGAGTTTTGATCTCTGACGGAGGACTGACAAGACCGACTCTAACACAATCCACATGGACTGGAAGTTAGTATGTTTCCCTTTCTCTTCGTGGGCTTTATCCCACTTCAATAATAGGTCTCCCACACTGAACTCTTTATTCCCCATAGAATTCTATATAAACCACCATTTGATACAATTATGATGGATACCAATTTTTTCTTTCACTTTTATCCTTTCTTCTGGTACCTACAAAAGAGTGGCTATCCTACTCTGAGCCACAAGGAAAGGCTTACCTTGAGACTCTTGAGAAAGTTGAAGGGTTGGGAGTTATATGTTTGGAGGTAGGATGGCTTATTTTCCATACACCATAAAGTAAGGGGAAGTTTTCAGAGAGGGCTTAGGTGTAACATAGTTAGCCCATAAAGCATTCACCAAAGGATTGTGCCAGTTCCTTTTTTTAGTGTATATAGTTTTCTTGATAATAAACATCAATTTTTTATTGGTTGACTCAGCAAGACTGTTACACTACAGATAATAGTTAAATGAATGTTTTATGAAAATTCCATTCTCTAATGCATAATCATAAAGTATAAGCGATGAGAAATAAATTACATTATCAAAAACAAGTGGTGTAGGAATGCAAAACCTAGTGATGATATTCTTCTTGAGGAAATTGATGGCTTCCTATTCATTCACTTGTTTGAGAGGAACTGCTTTTTTCCACTGTGTGAAAGAGTTTGTGGTAGTTAGGATATATCTTAAAGAGCAATGGAACACATAGAATATTGCAGAAATATAAACATAGAAAATACATAAAACCAAAGAGACACAGATATATGTGGTTCACCCAGTTTGGGCTACGTCCACCCCGAACAGCCAACCCTTCCTTTCTATTATCCAACAAAATGAAGAGACACAACCTATAGCAGATCTGCTGTAATATCCTCTATTTTCTCTCACAGTCTCACCTCTCTGCTTCTTGCTTGGAGAATACACATCTATTACACAGCCTCAAATTCAATGCCCTCATACAAAGAGAGGGGTTGCCTTCTAGGGCAAAAAAACCTAAACTAAACATAAGTTGTACCGTCAGATCATCCGCCTAATGAACGACTCAGATTGACTAGAAATTACTATACTTCTACAAGGAAATTTTACATCTATTTTTAGCTTCGAGGGTGCTGTCCCCGAAACCCCTGCTAGGGGACCACTGGTCCCCTGACCCCCCCAGCCGGGGGGGGATCGACCCCCTTGAACTCCGCAGGGTGGGGGGGGGGGGACAAGTCCCCCCGTACCCCCCCACATGGAGGGGTGTACAAATTTCTTGGGGTATACATCCGGCTGAAACAAAGAACTCTAAACAATCATGCCCCACACCCAACAATATTGATGTCGCTTTGATGAGTTTGGAAAGATTTCACCAATGAAAACAAATCCCCATTATTGAAAAGGATCTTTTACAACAAAGGGTTGTAATGGTGTGGCCAATTTTCTATCACAACCAACAAATTTCTAGAAAATTGGACACTTGCAGGCATGAGCATAAGCATCCTTAAAAAGTGTGGTCCAATAGTAATGGACCTGCATGACTTTTTGCACAGTAGTATCACCTGTGTAATTCCCATTAATTGTTCCATCGTGAAGATCCTGCAACACCCTTTCTGAATCCAGTGCTTCCAGAGACCTGAGAAGGACCCCATTATGATGCTTCCAAAAAAACACTCCATGTACCAACTGATATGATACAGAATTAAGTCGAAATTCCCTCTTTTGTTATACTGATAAGTGTGAGGGAAAGGCTCCATTATTAATATATTATCATACATATGCATACCAAGAGGTGGATGTATTATTGTGGGTAACTTGTTCAATATTATACATCTTTATTTCCTACTCCGACCCATAGGATCCCTCTTCTGCTATATTGATTGCTTTTTCTATAAGCTGGAATAGACCATGAAATTTTATAATGTGAATTGGATTGAATTCAAGATCATACTCTTCTAGGCTTGTAATCTAATCCACCCTTGTTTCACCCAGCTCTTGTTGAACAAACAATGATCTGACCGTTGGTTGAAGCTTTTCAAAAGGTATGGCACAAAATGTTTCACTTCCTTGTACACTGCATATGATTGTTTATTAATGGTGGGGTAGTTTAATTCATGTCCATGTAAGATAATGCTCATGAATGAAATGGGTTTCTCATTATCTTGATCATCTATTCATGTGAGAATGTCTATAAGAGAAGTGTCAGAAGCGAAAGTATACAACATGAAATCTTTGTTAAAATTTGGACTATATAGTGTTGGAGCTTCAACGACTGCTTACTTGATATGGGTAAAGGCATATTTTTCCTTTTTATCCCACTTATAATTTGCATCCTTCTTAATCATCTCTTTTAACAACTTCACTACCTGTGCATAATTTGAGATGAACTTACAAAGGAAATTGATTTTCCCTATGAACGATTGTACAACTTTCTTGTTCACTAGAAAGGGAATTTGAGCAATAGATTTGATCCACTCTTGGTCCAATTTAATCCCACTCTGATCAATAATATGGCCCAAGATATTTCCCTCAGATGCTCTTCTTAGGATTTAAAGATATTACGTATTCATGACATCGCTCGAAAATCTGCCTTAGATGATGCAAGTTATAAAATATTTTCTTTGTAAATATTATCCCATCATCTAAGTAGACCACAACACTTTTTCCAATCAAACCACGAAATGCAATGTGCATACGCTGTTGGAATGTACCTCCTACATTAATAAGTCCAAAAGGCATTTTCTTAAATTCAAAAGTACCCCACTTAGTCTTGAAAGTGGATTTGTGTCTATCAAGTTATGCTACCAGAACTTGGTTGTAACCAGAAAAACCATCTAGGAATGAGAACATCTCTGACCCCGATATTGTTTAAAGAATTTGTTCCATCAACAACACATAATAGTTATCCTTGTCTGAAGCCTGGTTCAAATTGTGGAAATAAACACACAGGCATATCTCCCTAGACTTCTTTCTCATGGGAACCATATTAGAGACCCATGTCTAATGAAGAACTTTGAATTTGATCAAAGCATCCAACAATTTCCTTAGTTCTTTTTGAATAAGGGGTTCAAGCATATGGTGAACGTTTCTCAGTTTCTGCTGAAAAGGCATTACCCCTTCTTTGATGGGAATCACACACTAGATTATTTGTGTGTCATAAATTTTGAAGTCATTGTACATCCATGCAAACACATCTTGATATTGTTTAAATAGGAAGATGAAAATTTTCTGCTCTTGAGGTGTGTGACATATACCGAGATTTACATTCTTCAGATCTTATTTTGTACCGAGATTCACTTGTTAATGTGAAATGGATTTGTGAGTCTTAACATTAATTGGTCCCTTGAAATTATTTTGTAGATCATACAACTTTTTCAAATATACCACATGCTTTGGAAATGCGTTTCCTTTATTAGCTTGGGCGAATCCTTGCAATGATTTATCGTTCTCTTCTTTGTCAATGGTTGTATCCTTGTACACACCAGCTTTCACCATAATGCGTAGTATCTATTGTTCGTCATTAAAAACATGAAATTTAGTAATATTATCGAGCATATATGGCTTATAAATAATTTCAACTGAAAAACCATCCTTTAAAGGTGACAACTTGGAAACAACATTAGCTAATATATTAGTAGAAACATTACAAATTCAAGGAACAAAATTAATATTAAAATATTGGAAATGTGAAATAAGATGCCATATCTCTTTCTGATAATTTTTTTTTATTTTGGGTGACATACAATGTATTATATTTCGTACATGGCGTGTGACAATTTTTGTGTCATCGATTGCTTTGAGTGCTTCAACTTTGAGGTCGATGGATTTATTTAAACCAATAATGTGTGCTTCATATTCAACAACATTATTAGTGCACTCAAATTCCAAGTGATATGAGATCATATGTTTGTTCTGTTGCCGATCTATTAAAATGCAACCAACTCTTGAACCCTCCCACGTCTTCAAACCATCGAAATATAATGTCCAAATGTTAGAAATAGTAGAGTTAGTTACTAAACTGATACTATTTACATCTATAATACATGATTCATTTACACCAGTTGGATTTCAAGGAAGGAGTTCAAATCGCATGTTTGGTGGTACGAGTGAAGGCTGTGCTAGATAAAATTTTTGATCTACTTCTAGAAAGCAATTTCCAAAAGTGATATCTTCAAAAGCTACCGGCTCATTATGTCCCTCAAGTGGTGTCACGGTATACTTCATATAAGGCTTTCTTTCTACTTGAATATGGTTATTGCTTCCCTTATAGGGAAGCCATAAATGTGTCCAAACTGTTGAGAAATAACCTTGTAGATTGTTGGACCAAACTCTTCAAAAAAGTGATCCATAAGCTTTGGGAATGTCCACAATAACAATTTTAATGCAATAATGAACTCTATGGTCTAATGATAAATGAATGATATTGTTATTAAGTTCACCAATTTCTTGGACTAATGATCTGTCTAACTGTATGATGCAGGCATCAATATTTTCCCTTTTAGCATTAATTTTATTGGCAATAGATAATGGCATGACATTTGTGGATGCACTAGAATCAACCAAACAATTATGGAAATAGAGGGTAGAGAGTGTTAGTATTTAAATTAACAACATTAACTGCATATTCAAAAATATAACGAGACTTACTAGACAAAACTTGAGAAGCAAAAAATTCATTAATGGAAGGAGGCTATGTTACAAGTGCTTGAAGTATTAGTTCATGCTATCATATTATCTTAGTGAGCTCAAATATTGAAATGTTGGCATGAGCTCTCTTCATGTCTTCAATAATGTTATAATGAACACTTTCTTTCTTTATAGGTTGTGTTGACATATCGGTTGGTGTAGCTTTGTTTTAAGCTTTCAAAGTGATGGACTTGTTCTTATTATTCATGGAAGTTTTCTTAGAAGGAGGAGCACTTCCAGAATTTTTCTACAAATTCTGAGCTGGAATAGATGGTGGTAGAATCCTTCTCAACAATTTCTTTTTATGCTCTTGCTCAGAGACATGTCCTCTTCTATTCAAGTTATATCAGTTGGTTGGTTTCTAAGGAGGGGCCTCACTCGTTGGTAGCTCATAAAAATTTTGTTTATTAGCATTATACATGACATGAAATTCATTCACTGAGTCTCCAACACTTGAACTTTCCTCAGTCGTGGTAGGTTCACTTGCTTCTTCAGTATGCATAGATTTCTCCTCTGATAATAACATATCTACAAATTTAGTCATCATAGCAGTCATATTATGATTCCAATGAGGACATGTCTTCCCTAAATATTTCTCCTGATGGAAAGTACAAAATTTATCCATGCTCCAACTTTCAAAATTAAACACTACATTAAAACTCTTAGCAGATTTAACTAGTTGAGAATTGTTATTTCTTTTAAATAAAGGAAACTTAAAATACTTACTGCTAGTAGATTCCTCACTTGTCCTTATTTTTAATTTAGATACTTCATTCATAAGCAATTTCAAAGACTTAGTCAAGCTTTCCATATCAAAAGAATCTTTTGCTTTGGCTTTAGTGGAAAAGGCTTTATTTCTCTTACCAATTTCTTTGGAGTCTCTAGTACCACGAGGGTATTCAATGGCTCCAACAGAACCTGAGTCCTTTTCAACAACAATAGCTTTCACAAAGTTTAAAGAAAAATTATCCTTTGCAACTCTTTTAATGAACATGGAAATGTTAGGTAAAAAGGCAGCTGTAAAATAATATTTTGTGATTTAATCATGCAGTTGTACATCTGTGGGGAACTTATTTAAAAAAAATGTAAATATATTATTAAAATATTTCACTTTTTACTTGTCTCTCATCTTAAGATTCTCGAGTTATTTTAACAAAATGGCGGGAGTTTTATCATCAATTTTTTTTTCTAAAAAAACCTTCTTAAACTCCCTCCAACTCTTAATGGAACTGGGCAAAAGACTATGATACCATACTGACACTTTACCTTCTAGATTGTACATAAAACATCTACAAGCAACATCATCAAAATGTACCTTAAGAATTCGTAAATTCATGCTGAAATCATCAATATGGTCCTCAAATTTGGTCTTCTTATTAAGATCAAAATTTGAAAGAAACTTTTCCAAGTGTCAAGGCATGTAGTGAATATTATCTGAAAGATTAAGTGGCTCTAGCCGTTGGGCCATCCAATCCAAATCTACATCAACCATGTCATCTTCTCCTTCCTCCTTCTCTCTTTTTGAATTTGAAGATCCTTCTCTTTCACCATTCAATTTTTCCTTATAATCAGCCCGCTCTTCGTCTCTCAGTTGTTCATCATCAGAAAACTAAAAATATTCCTCATTACCATCCAAATCCTTGTCAATAGGTAGAAGGGTCCCTCATTGATTTGTTATTTCTATAGATTCAACTAACTCTTCAAGGGTAGTAATAACCAAATCTTCCACCAAAGAACCAATATACCACTAGGATTTGTTTCTTTCTTTGCTGGATTGTGAGGAAGAATAAAAGCAATGAGAAGTAACTCAAGAACTCTCAAACTGACAAGTAATAGGCCATATTGTCTAGATTTGATCATAAGAAACTTCAAATTCTTGTTCTGGACCAAGCTGAGAAGAACCCATACCTTAGGCATATGAGTTGGAGTGGAACTCAGTGTGTTACTTCCTTGCACATAAGATTAATTGTGGGGTTATGGTGAGTTATGAGCCATAAAAGAGTGGTTTCTCTCCTAGTGCTATAATGTTGATGGTTCTAGAACCCACCAACATACAAGGGGTCTCCCTGATATGAAGTCCCAATTAGAACTCACACCATTTGGTATAGGAGTCCTTCCGTAAATATGGATCAACTGCCATTGTTTTTAAATATTTTCCTTGGATGCAATAGGTAGCACAAGAGAGAAATGTACATGTATTTTTTAATGAACAAGTGAGTACGCCTTGTGAAATGAATCAAGGTCCTTTTACTAGAGGGAAACGAAAGTGAGTATTTAAGAGAAAAGTAATACTAATATTCTAATGAAGACACACACACATACATATGAAATAATAGTTAATCAACTAGAAAAATGATTCACATAAAAGTAACAATCATTAAAACATGTATAACACGCATTCAACAAAGTAAGCACCAAAGCCAATGAAATAGTTCAATTTCCTTCGTACAAATGATAACAACATATAATGCAAACAATCAAAGAATAGTCCTACAATATTTATGATATATGCATGAAAGTGTGTTGGATCAATGAACTTAATGTATTGAGCAAAAGCTCCAAGATACATCGATACAATGAACATCACTAACTCTAATAGTGGAGTGTTAAGCCACCACCTTCTCTCCAAAAGAACTAATTCCTCTCTAATGCCTATTTGGAAGAGCTAGGGTGAAAAGTCCTTTGCTTCAGATATGAGGGTGTATATATAACAATGAGGTGACTCTTCACCTCCTCATGACTCTTGAACTTCCATATGACTTTTCGAATTCTCATGAGACCCTTTGACTCTTACATGACTTTTCATGTCCTATAGGTGGCCTTTGGACTTCCACTTGCTTTACATTTCTCATTTTATTGAAAATTACATAAGTACATCCATAAATAATATGGTACATGATGACTCATGTGACTCTTGGGATGACACTTTAACAAGACATGACTTGACACTGATGACATGGACCTTATGGAAATGTGTCAATGTCAAGCTTCTCCTCTTACTGCTATCTTTGTGTCTTCATGGAAGATTTTGCATGTTCTTCCTCTTCACACTTCAAAAGGATTGAGGATAGGGAGTCTTCACTATGATCTTGGTCCTTCATTTCCCATTGCAATCTAGTGTCCCTTCATCTTCTTATTCAATGCTAATATTGACTTCACAGCGTCCTAGGTGTGTTCTAGCATAAAGTCCTTCTCCTCCTTTTTGAGCACCATCTTTTCATGTCAAGATATAGTACATGCAAATAAAATTCACTCGTGACATGAAAACATCAGTTCAAAATTATCCTAGTATAACTTTATTAATGAGAATCATTTATTGGCCTAGAGATGAGTGCTCGATAGGAAGGCTCAAGGATTGCGATGAGCCTATTTCTAGAGGATAGGAGTGAGGGACTGATGATTGTGACTACACAATGTGAAGTAATTGGAGGCTTGAGAAGCAATATTGCATAGTTGAGGGTCGCAGTTGTGGAGTACTAAAGAAGGTATGTTTTGGTGATTATTTTAGTTTCTTTTTTATTAAACCTACAAACTTTTTGCATCATGAACTAGGTAGATAATGAGGATTTGTGACAAAATCTGTAAGATTAATATGCAAAATGAAAGCACTGACAATTGTCATTTTCTTATGCAGGAAGAAGGAAAAACAAAAGATTGTCGTTCCAAAGGAAAGGACAAAGCCAGGTTAACTGCTGTCCCTCTGGCAGGGAACCACACACAAATAAGGCAAACCAAATTAAAGCATATCAGCCAAGGAAAGGAGATGGAGATATCGGCTCGGCGTAAGAAAGTAAAGAAATAACTGAGAGCCAATGGTTTGGCGAATCCCTCAGGATCCTGTGATCCTGAGGGATCACTACTTTAGCTATTTTTTATACTTGGACATCTCCGCCTTTCCCAATATAAAAAGGGGAAGCACTGTTAGCCTGGGGGATCGATTATATTTTTATGTAATTTCTCTTAAAATTGAGACTTTGATCACCGACTCTCGTTGAGAAGTGATCTACTGTAATTTTGGTTTATGCATTAATACAAACTTGCTTGCTATTTCATCTGTGATTCTGGAATAACTTCAAGCAGTGTACCCCTGGAGGCTAAGGGCCCGGCCCTGGAGGAACACTTGCTCCTGTACTATTACTTTTAGTTTATGTGTGGTTTTGCTTATTGGCTTTATTTAGTAATCTGATACGTTCTATTATCTTTACTTCACAGCTCTATTACAATTGACTCGTTAAGTGATATCATTTCTTGAGACAAAGACATCATAACTCTGCAACGCATTGTTGTTTCTTTAAATACTGATATTGCTGGTATTTACAGAATACTGTTGTTGTTCAATTACAGGGTATCTGTGTCATGCATTTATCCTTTGGTATTATTGAACTCATCTTAGAAATTATATTTCTTTGCAATTGACTGAATTTATGGGCATTGATGTTCCATTCTGAAATACGGTCGTATTATCTATAACTAAGATTTGTAGTTGAATTACCAAGATCAGATTACTATTGAGGTGTGCCGTGTGTTAAGTTAGTGTTTGATTTTCAGCGCTGTTCCATATTCCATCACTAATCAATGCTATTCTATTTCTGTTTATTTCTGTGTGTTTTTCTATTCATCCTTAGAGACAGAGGATTGCCATTTGATTTCCGTAGGATATGATCGGTTGAATTTTACTTTGTAGACTAAGGCGTTGTTGCTTCTCAAACTTAATTGCCATTATAGTTTCCGCTTTGTTGTTCCATTTCTTAGTTGTTGTTCCATTTCATACTTGCTGTTCCATTTCATATTTGTTGTTCCATTTCCTGTTATTTGCATTATTGACTATCTTGGTGTGCAGAACGATATAACACTGTAGTGGGCATTGACATTTGCTGTCCGGTCCCCATATCGACGATCTGTTCCTTGATTACTTTTGGGACATCAATTTCTAAAGGGATGAGTTATTGTTACTGGACCCTTGATTGATATATTGCTTATTTTTCTGAGTGAATGATTTAGGCTTCAAGATCTTTTGCTGTAAGTAGATTTGCTTTCCAGCATCCGTTTACTCTTGTATTTTCTTAAGCACTATAATACTAGCATTACTCTGGCAAATGTGAGCCTCAGACTGAGACACTCTTTGAAATAACAAAACGTTCCTGGATTGACAAATTAATGTGAGGTAATTAGAGGTGAAAGAGACCCTTTTTACGACTCCACATTTTGGCGCTGTTGCTGGGGAAAGAGTGTAGCCATTTGTTTTTTCTTCTTTCAGAGTAGTGTAAGATCCTGCTAAGGAAGAATTGGGTTTTAAAAATGGAAGGTAATAACCTACGTGCGGATCATGTAACAGCCCTGCTCCTCTGCCCGCTTTCCTATAGATTTGTCATTGTTTTAATTGGGTAGAACCTAGTAGTTGATTTGGGTGTGCATGACTAAGCAGAAAAAACCAGAAAAGAATTCCAAACCTCTATCCAAGCCCAAAAAAGCTAAGGGGGCGGTGACCCTTGGCCGATCAACCTTCATAGATGAAATATTTAAGAAAGCAGAATGTCAGCCTTCAGTAGGACCCAGGAAAGTTATTTCCAGGCAACCTACTAGTTCCCTTCAGGCCACAAGATCACCATCTGTAGCCTTTGTTGAGGTGCATAGTCAAACTGAACAGCATGATTTTCAAGAAATTGAAAATTCCAGTCCAAAACTATTGCAAGAAGGGAATTTCAGCAATCTTTGTGAAGGAAGAGGAGAGACAGGGGAAACTGAGGAACCAAGGTCTCCTCTTGGGACAATTCAGCCATTAAGCAGCCTAGATAAGGGAAGTGCTACAAAAATAATTTTTGAGGAAACTCAATCCCCTCAGACATTAGGTACTCCCATTATCCTAGATAAAGGAAGTTCCATTAAAATCATTCCTATTAAATCCATTCCCTCTCAACCTAGGAATACCCTCCTAGATATTCCAGAAGGTTATTGGCATATATTCGATCAAATGGCCCAGAATCAGCCTAACACCCAAACCTCTACTCTGCAATAACCTATCATGGATACTGCAGCAAATGCGTCTATGAAGTAAATTCCTCTTCAGCATATCCCTACATTCCTTGGTCTGACATCAGAAGATCTGGATGCATTTCTGTTTGAATTCGACGTGCTGTGTAGAAGTTATGACTACACCACTGACCCCCAGAAAATGAAATTATTCCCCTCTACATTAAAGGGGGCTGCTTTGAGATGGTTCATGGGATTAGGTGGCAGTGTTATAAATAACTGGGATCAAATGAAAGAATCTTTTCTAAAAAAATATCAGGACTATTGCCGGTCTAGGGAACTAAAAGACGAGATATTCCAAATGGTAGCTAGACCAAATGAAACATTAGAGAAGTATGTGGAATGCTTTCAATATAATCTTCAAAGATCTCCTTATGCATCACTACCTTTACCTAATAATTTGTAAAAATAGCCTTAATTAGGGGAATGAAAGAACAATGGATTGAAACATTAAACATTATGGGAAAAGGAGATATTTATCAGGAAAATTTTGCTGACATTATTGATTTATGTATTAGGAACTCAAGAGGCAGAACAAGAATAAAACCAGCAGAGCATGATTGGTTTGTAAGAGATAATATAATTTCGACAGAAGGAATAACGCATTCAGAAATTGGAAATTTATTGGAAAATTTTAGATCTGATATAATAGGGACACTAACAACACAACTTGATATTACGCAGGCTAAGCAAAAGCAAGTGGAGGTAGAACAAAATTTGGCAATCTTCTGTCCCCGATGCAGAAAGAAGCATAGCCATAAGGAGTGTCCACTAGATGTAGTCCAAACATGCGTCATTTGCACAAAAGACCACCTTACAAAGAACTGTCCCTCACTTCCCGGATTAAAAGAAGTATATAAGGAAGCAGAAGAGGAGCCAGAGTCGATGCATCTGCACAATCAGCGCCGTCAGTGGAAACCACAATAGTCTGGTATGTTCTCGGACCCGACTTCTTCTTTTCAGCCTCCACAGTATAATGCTCAACAATATAGTATGTGGCAAAATCAACCTTAGCCTCCTTTCCCGAATTGGTCACCACAGTCATTTCCTTCATCAAACCCGTGGATGAACCAAGCAAATCAATCCAATTGGCTGAATTTTCCCTATGCCCCACCATATTGGCAAAATAATGCATACCCAACACAATGGACCCCTCCTACTTCACAAAATCAAGCCTCGCAGACAAAGTGGCAAAGCCCGATGCATCAGCCAGTAGGAACCATTCCGCTCCCTCAACCTACACTGCCAACCTTACAACAAAACCCCCAGACTAACCTAAGACCGCAACTCCCAGCCCAACGCAACCCTAATCCAAATAATAGATCGGTCCAATCTGTCCAAATAGTAGAAACACAAGAAATAGAAGCCGATCTGAGGGAGTGTAATGATCTTTAGCTAAGATTTGGGTGTATTGTTGAAATAGAGGGACATAAGACAGTTCATGTTGAAAATAAGTTACCTAGAGAACTATCAACACATGGAGAGGATGTGAATGAAAAACAAATTCATAATCAAGCAACCACATCCTCTCTTCCATTTCCAGAGTGATTGATAATACCTCAACCTACACAATATCTTGATTTTGACATTTTGGGAGAATTAAAAAATTTGTACATAAAAATTCCATTCCTCCAAGCCATTCAAGACATCCTGATATACGCGAGGACTATCAAAGAATTATGTGTAAAGAAACCAAGGAGGAATATCACAAATAACCCAAGAGTCCAAGTAGTTGGTACTCTATCTAACTTATTATCAGGAAAAGAAACACCTATTAAATACGAAGACCCAGGAAATCTAGTAGTAACCGTACAAATTGATGGGCAAGCCTTCTCCAATGCCTTAGTTGATCTAGGCACTGCAATAAATATCTTAACAACTACTACTTTCCAAAATCTAGGCATTACATCTGTAGAACCCACCTCTACTTTACTAGAACTGGCTGACTGATCAGTGGTTATGCTAGAAGGCACATTACATGATGTTATGGTATCTGTTGATTCCTGGGAATATTCGACCGATTTTCTGAGAATAAATCCCAAAAACCGACTTGATGGACATCCATTGATTTTAGGTAGACCTTGAATTGCAACTGTTGATGCTTATATTGGCTGCTGACAAGGCAATATGACCATAACCAGAGGAGCAAACAGCAAGAACTTAGCTTTATATCCTCCAGTGCAGCCAAGTGTCACAATAATAAAAACTAATAGGCACCCTGTATGATACCTTACAACATTAGATCTCCATTAACCATACAAGAGGCACTTGACTTCAAAGATCAAACAAAAGATGATGCCATTAATAATTTTATTAGTCAGACTGAACTCAGATCCCACACGTAATGTCACATGATAGAGGCAGCATTCGATAATGAATTAGAAGAAAATCCTCTAAGAGAAACACATGACCAAACGATACCTGTTACCTCTGTTGCAAATAGAAAAATTGTGGATATTGAACTAGGAAAGACCTTAAACATTATTGCCAACCTCACCTCCGAACAAGAAGAGAAGCTCATCCAATTATTAAGGAGATATAAAGAAGCATTTGCATGGGACTACCCTGATATGAAAGGAATTGATCCCCAATTATGTACACAGCACATTTACATAGAAAAAGATGCGAGACCTGTCTGCCAACCTCAAAGGAGACTTAATCCTCATCTAAAAGATGTGGTAAAATCTGAACTTCAAAAACTTTTAGATGTCAATTTCATCTATCCTATCTCTGATAGTAATTGGGTCACTCCACTTGTGGTGGTACCAAAAAATAATGGGAAGTGGAGAATTTGTGTGGACTACAGAGAGCTAAAGAAGGCAACACAAAAAGACCACTTCCCTCTCCCATTTATCAACCAAGTATTAGAAACTTTGGTAGGAAAGAAATTATTTTCCTTCCTAGAAGGATTCAATGGATATAATCAGATCCAGATTGCCCCTGAAGACCAAGACAAAACCACTTTTACTTGTCCTTGGGGAACATTTGCCTACAGAGTTCTACCTTTTGGCTTATGCAATGCTCCTGCCACATTCCAAAGGGCTATCCTCAGTGTTTTTGTAGACTTAATAAACGAACGACTTGAAGTATATATGGATGACTTTACACCATATGGAGATGAGTTCGATCCAGCATTGGACACACTGGAAAAAGTCCTACAACGCTACATTGCTACAAGGCTTTGTTTAAGTCATGAAAAATGCTATATGATGATGACTGAAGGACTTATCCTAGGACACTATATTTCAACAACTGGCATTTAGGTAGATCTAGCCAAAATCCAAATAATTTTGCTTATTCCTACCCTACCACTCAAACAGAGGTACGCAGTTTTCTTGGATTTTCTAGTTACTATAGGAGGTTTATAGAACATTTTTCACATATTTCCGCACCTCTGTATGCACTAACAGGGAATGTTGACTTTCTCTGGACAGAAAAATGTGAACATGCTTTCTAGGATCTGAAGAAGCTTGTGTCCACAGCCCCAGTCCTTCAAGGACCAAATTGGGATTTGCCATTTCAGATATCATCAGATGCCTTAGATATAGCCATTAGAGCAGTCCTTGGGCAAGAGGAGGATAAAAAACCATATGCAATTTATTACATTAGCAAAAATTTATCCCGTGCTGAATTGAATTATACTGTCACTGAAAAAGAATTTCTAGCCGTAATACACGCTGTCAATAAGTTCAGGCATTACATTACTGGATATCCTGTTATCTTGTATACAGATCATTCTGCCATAAAATATTTAGCAAATAAGCCTATCACAAATGGCAGAATAACCAGATGGCTGATATTATTGCAGGAATTTGATATTACGATCAAGGATCGACCAGGAAAAGAAAATCGGTAGCTGATTTTCTCTCACGAATGCCAAAGCCAATCGACGCAACCGTAGTTGAAGACCAATTTCCAGACGAACATCTGTTTGCTCTTGCTGTTAAAACTCCCTGGTATGCTGATGTTGCCAATTACCTGGCAGTAGGTAAATTACCGAAACATCTATCTCCCAATGAGCGGAAACAGATTATTCAGCAAAGTGTTCGATTTTCTTGGATTGGGGGCTACCTGTTTCACACAGGGGCAGATACGCATATCAGGAGATACGTTCATGAGGATGAAAGTTTTGACATTTTAAAGGCCTTTCACGACGGACCATGTGGCAGACACTTTGCTGGTAAGAGGACTGGACATAAGGTGCTGCAAATAGGGTATTATTGGCCCACAATTTTTAAAGATGCAAAAAAATTCGTCCAAGCCTGTGACAGTTGCTAGAGAGCAGGTCGCCCTAGTCAGTTTGATGAAATTCCCCTGAACCCACAACTAGTCATTGAACCATTCAAACGATGGGCCCTCAATTTTGTTGGACCAATTAACCCATCCTCGAACCAAAAAACATATATTTTGGTGGAAATAGAGTATCTCACCAAATGGGTTGAAGCAGAGGCATTGTCGAGAGCTACTGAGGATTCTATCATACAGTGCCTATTCCATATATTTGTGTGCTATGGCCTTCTAAGAGATATAATTACAGACGGTGGACCACAGTTTGCTGGGAACAAAATTGTCGCAACACTAAAAAATTACCATATCTAGCATAAAATCACTACTCCATACCACCCACAAGCCAATGGTCAGGTAGAAAGCAGCAATAAAATAATAGAAGCAATCCTAACAAAAATAATTGCATCACATAGACGTGATTGGGATGCAAGACTACCAGAAGCATTGTGGGCTTACAGAACAACATGGAGAAGCACCACCAGATACTCACCTTATCAATTAGTGTTTGGGAAACAACCCATCTTCCCCATAGAATTCGAAATCCAAACATTGCGAACATCATAGGAGGTTGGCTTAGATCTAACCGAGGCACAGATTAATCGATTACAACAGATCAATGAGATGGATGAAATCAGGCTCTTTGTACTTCAAAATACCGCACTGATTCAACAACAGCGAGCCAAATGGCATGATGCTCTTATTAAAAATAAAGTCTTCCACGAAGGAGACTGGGCACTTTTGTATGATTCCAGGTTTTAGGACTTTCCTGGGAAACTTCAAACTCATTGGCTTGGGCCATACGAAATCCAGAAGGTACATGATAACGGTACTCTTACTCTAATTACTATTGACGGTTCTGGATATGCCTTCAAGGCAAATGGTCACCGAGTTCGACTTTATCGCAAATCACTCACTCGAGAGTCCTTCTGTCAGCAGCTACGCGAAGACTCTGATATGGAAATTTTGGGGGAGGGAGAGAAATCTTCCTCACCTGTGATTCATTAAATGATTTATCTCTTTTTACACTCTGTACATAATTTCTTTGTACATATTTTGTTGTTACTTTTTTTTCTGTTGTTCCTCTTCTCAAAGGGACAACATTTTCGTTTTTACTGTTCCTTTTCCAAAGGAACATCACCTTTTGGATCAACCGTTCAATTTAATTTAGTTTTGCTGTTATTTTTTCTACCTTGTGGTCTTGCTGTTCCTTTTCCAAAGGAACGACACTTTTTGTCTTTGTTGTTCCTTTTCCAAAGGAACAACATTTTGGGTGCTTGCTGTTCCTTTTCCAAAAGGAACAACACTTTTGATTTTTGCTGTTCCTTTTCCAAAAGGAACAACACTTTTGATTTTTGCTGTTCCTTTTCCAAAAGGAACAACACTTTTGATTTTTGTTGTTCCTTTTCCAAAAGGAACAACACTTTTGATTTTTGCTGTTCCTTTTTCCAAATGAACGACATTTGTGTTTTCTGTTGTTCCTTTTCCAAAGGAACAACACTTTTGATTTTTGCTGTTCCTTTTCCAAAAGGAATGGCATTTGGGTTGTCTGCTGTTCCTTTTTCCAAAGGAACAACATTTGTGCTTTCTGTTGTTCCTTTTCCAAAGGAGCAACATTTTTTATTTTTGTTGTTCCTTTTTCAAAGGAACGACATTTGTGTGTTTTCCACTGTTCCTTTTTCAAAAGGAGCAACATTTTTTATTTTTTTAGTTCCTTTTTCAAATGAACGACATTTGTGTGTTTTCTACTGTTCTTTTTCAAAAGGAGCAACATTTTTTATTTTTTCTGTTCCTTTTTCAAAAGGAACACCACTTGCATTCTTTTGCCCTTCCTTTTTGGCAATAACAACATCCTCGTATTCCTTTTTGCTTTCCTATTTGTTCTAATTTGAGGATGCTTACTGTTCCTGCTGTTTCAAGTCATTTGGAACACAACTATGCACTTATGCAATGGATACAAAATCACAACATGTTGAAATCAGGAAAACTATAAAATCGCTATTTTATAGGAAATTGCTCTGAATTGGTAAGAGGACAGAGGAGAGGACACACTTATCCATTACCCTTGCTGTCATTATTTCACTAATTCTGATCTGATTGGTTATCTCTATCATGTGGGTTCTTTTAAAATTTTCACAAATTACTTTGATTATTATTTAGGAATAAGAGCAAAGGGTTTATACGTTCCTATTGAGATGTTAAGACTTCTTCCACCATTCCTAATCTTAAGGAGTGTTGAACAACCCTTTGTGTATAAATGGGAAAGTACCTCATGAAAGAAAAAGAAAAATGAAAGTGAAAAATGATGTTTTAATAAGTTGTCAAATGTGGAATAGGGGGTCTCATTAATTACCAGCCTACATGATCATAAGGAAGAAAGTGAAGTGGCAATCCCACTATGGCTACCACACTAGGGATATGGTCCAAAAGGTACATCAAAATAAAAAGCCCTTGGAACAGGAGGTCCCATCACGAGCCGGCCAACCCACCTTTCACTCCTTCCTCGTGAATGGCATTATAACTAATTGGTCACCAAGCCAACATGATGGCCTTCATTTTGACATCACATAACATTTCCGAGGCATACACAAAGGACCATGGTACCATGGGTGAAACAAACAACTCTGCTAAGGTTATGGACACTTGTTGGCAGCAGAGCTCTGTTAATGGTATTGAAGTCACATTACTTACACCAATAGATAAGTATTAACACCCTTCTGTTTCTTATACCTAACTAATAAATCACATAAGAAGTATGTATATTATTTCCCGAACCATGCAAACACATGCAATCTATTATCGCCAATCATGACAGAAAAGTTGAAAATTACCGCATGAAACTCTGTGTGCACAGTGGATATCCTATCCTCCCAACCTTGCATCATATCACATCAATCTCTTACTTGTTAAGCGATCCAAGTATGCACCCCGATTTCGGCAACCTGCTATTTTTTGTAAACATGGCATGCTGCCATACACTGTTCCTTTATGACTCTGATCCATGACAGATCGGCACGTCGTTCCAATATTTGACGGCCGGGGACGGCCTATCACATTGCGGGGGGGGGGGGGGGGAGGTTCACCTCATTATTCGTTATTTTACGTGTCAGATCACCATTCGGAAAATTGCGTACTTGGGAATAGCATGGCTTAATGGTATACTATTTTTTTATTCTTTTGCATGGCTTGCTATTCCTGAGCCATTTCCATAGTATGCTCTGCGGCATTAGTAAAGTCCTTTAGATTTTGAACAAGTCCTACGCCTGTTAGTTTCTCTGTGTTTTAACAACATAAATAGCTGGATGTTCCATTGTCAATTTTGAGGTTTAGCGAGTCCTACATCTGTTAGTCTCTCTGTGTTTTAATGGCGTGAACAACTTGCTGGTCCATTGTCAATTCTGAGATTTTATAGGGAAATTAAAAACATGGGAGGAAGATCAATTCAGAAAGAACCACAAGAATTGACAGTCTCCGCTGCTGCACGGGAAATTATGGTAAGAGCAGGCTCGATAACTTACCTCGAACGGTTACAGGAATCCAATGAGATGGTAGCAATAGAATTCTTACAGAACTTGCAAGAAGATCACTCCACAGTGAGGGGGAAACGTATAACAGTCACCGATGACATAATTACTGAAGTCTCGGGACTGCCAACCGTCGAACCTGGATGGAAATTAAAGAAGGAAAGGCTGAAGAAAATCATAGAAACCTTCCAGGATGAAGGCTAGAACCTGACAATTAGAGGAAAAGGAGTTCTGCCTGCAGCATTAGGAGAGCCATGGGCAGAATTGGTGAGGATTATTCAAAGCTAAATCACTTGTGAAGGTAGGAAAGACGTCGTAAGACCATGACACCTTAAACTTTTAGCCGTATTAAAGTAGAAGTGCTCTATAAATTTACCTGCATTTTTAAATTTTTTACTTCATGATGTCGCCCGAAGTATGAAAATGGCCTAGCATGTAGAATCAGTCATCAGTCATCATGGATTGATACGATTAATAGTTAGGCATAGCCTTACCCAGCAGCAAAGCAGCTGGGAAGAGCTAATTTCCTTAATAAACAGGGAACGGACCAAGCCATCCCCAAAAAGTAAGCATGCCACCAGTACACCAGAAAAGCATGCCACTAGTACACCAGAAAAGCATGCCACTAGTACACTAGATCATCCATTAAAATGAAGAAAATTAGTTAGATTGGCACAAACTAAAGGAAGGCTGGAGAATTCCCAAGGGGACACCAGCTAACCAGTAGAGTTAGATGATTTTGGGGATGAGCAACCCCCACAATTAGAAGGAGAAAAAAATGAGGAAGGCACGCAAGGAAATGAGAAAGGAGAAAGGGAGAAATAAAATGAGCAACCTGAGCAGGAGAAGGAAACAGAGCAGCGTGAAGGAAGCCCATTGCAAAATCCATTGAGAGAAGATGAATTAGCCAACATCTTGGCCAATATGGGTGAATATGGTCAACCTCTCAGCCCATCGGACCTCCATGCTGAAGAAGAACCAGAAGAACACTCTGCTCAGGCTAAAGATGCACCCAAAGAACTACATGATGAGGAGGAAGAAAACGAGAGTCAACCTGTTCATGATGAAAATATGTCAGGAGAGAAAAGTGATACAGAGGAGGAACAATCCGTTCCTAGCCAGACTACACTGGAAGAAGTTTTGGAAGAAGAGGAGGTAGAAAAAGAAGTCACCCTGGAAGTAACAGAACCAGCTAGGGTTCTTGCCTCATAGCAACTTGAACAAACCATTGAAGGAGCACCCCAGGATGAAAACTAGGTAAGCAATCAAGATAACAGTCCAGGCCAGAGTAAACAGTCTGCTGTTCCTTCTAAGGAAATTGAGGAAATTAAGAAATTACAGTAAGAACAGCAAAGACTGTTGAATATAATAGTTCAACTTCGATAGCAGATCAGAATTCTAAAAGCAAGAAAAAGGGTAAAAAGGACTTCGAGGGGGAGACATGCAACCATTATAGCAAAAACTCTCAAGAAAAAGGTTCGAAGGACCCAAGTCCATCCTATTGTTCAAAAACCTATCGAAAAGCGGTCTACCACTCCAAACCTTGTTGGGGAACAATCTACTGTTCAAATTGCTGACAAAGAGCAGCCTGCTGTTCAAACCGTCATTGAAAAACAGTCTGTTGTTCATGAGCAAACTTTCGTTCAAAAGAAAAAGGAACCGCATTCTACTATTGCTCATATTGAAGTATAAACTGATGATATATTGACCGAGGACAAGGAAGTTCAGACAGAGGCACAACCCTCTGAGAGGATGCAGACTATGAATGCAGGGAAACACAACAGACAGATTCAGGTGAACCTGCCGCTCACCACTACTATGTGGGATAATGATCTGAGGACGGTGACCCTACGAGAGTGTTTGATGCAAGCTCAGCAAGCAGCAGAAAATCTCACAGAACAAACAGTCCCTCAGGAAAGGTATGAAGAATTACAGCAGCAGCTAAGGAACGTCAACTTATCTGAAAGCCAGGCCTTTGAAGGATGGTGAAAGGAAGAAGACAAAGTCGCAAAGGTAACTCGTAGGTTAGATATAGTTGTCAAGCAGATGGATACCTTATGCTCTTTGTACACTGACATCCTAGCTTGTAGAGCCCCTGCTAGGAATTATGCCTTGTTTTTAATGGAATGATATTTGCAATTGAAAATAAAGGCTGTTAAAGCAGGTGCTCCTATACAAATTAATACCATTAGTGATTTTATAAATTGCTATAAGCATTATAGAGTGAAGGTTCAAATATTATTGTGTGAATTCTATCTCCATAACCTTGTATTAGACCAAGAGACCGAGTAGAACCCCAACCCTTTTGTTGGGGACATCCAATTGCAGGCATTTATCTCATTTGGGGTCAATCAAATCAAGTGGCTTAAAGCCTATAATGCTTTCTAGAAACAAGAAAACGGATTAGACTTGTGGGTAAGAGCTGAGCCTAGGAATCCAGTACAGTTGTGGAGGGAACATAGGAACCTCATGGGGGCTCCAAGCGTAATTGAAGCATTAGGACCCATTCGTACAACAATCAATCATCATGGAATAGACTACTTTTTCACTATCAAATACCTTGCCATTGATGCGGCTAAATTTCGATATCAGATCTCTAATCCGAATATCCAACTCAGAGAACCATTTAATTATGAAAATTTTAAGTTAGCTGCCAATCGCTTGCACCTCTATGGCGAGGTTATCTTGAGAGCAGGACCATCCTCATTAGGATATAGATACTAGAGTTCAATTATTTGGCATCCTGCACCTGGATACCAAGCCCTGTATGAGATGCCTGAGGGTCAACTTGGCCATTTCTTTGAACACCTAGTTATGCATCATGGCTGTAGACCTCCGCATGAGATCCCATCTCTAGCCTACTCTCTCACTGCCTTACACGTCAACTATAATGTTTTCATGAGGGCATGAAAAAGGGTAAGTAGGGGGGTGTGAGGAGTACTAAAGAAGGTATGTTTTGGTGATTATATTAGTTTCTTTTTTATTAAACCTACAAACTTTTTGCATCATGAACTAGGTAGATAATGAGGAATTGTGATAAAATCTGTAAGATTTATATGCAAAACGAAAACACTGACAATTGTCATTTTCTTATGCAGGAAGAAGGAAAAATGAAAGATTGTCGTTCCAAAGGAAAGGACGAAGCCAGGTTAACTACTATCCCTCTGGCGGGGAACCGCACGCAAATAAGGCAAACCAAATCAAAGCGTATCAGCCAAAGAAAGGAGATGGAGATATCAGCTCGGCACAAGAAAGTAAAGCACTAGCTGAGAGCCAACAGTTTGGCGAATCCATCAGGGTCCTGTGATCTTGAGGGATCGCTACTTTAACTATTTTTTGTACTTGGACATCTCCACCTTTCCCAATATAAAAAGGGGCAGCACTGTTAGCCTGGGGGATCGGTTATGTTTTTATGTAATTTCTCTTAAAATTGAGACTTTGATCATCGACTCTCGTTGAGAAGTGATCTATTGTAATTTTGGTTTATGCATTAATACAAACTTGCTTGCTATTTCATCTGTGATTCTAGAATAACTTCAAGTGGTGTACCCTTGGAGGCTAAGGGCCCGACCCTGGAGTAACACTTGCTCCTATACTATTACTTTTAGTTTATGCATGGTTTTGCTTATCGGCTTTATTCAGTAATCTGATACGTTCTGTTATCTTTACTTCACAGATCTGTTACAATTGACTCGTTAAGTGATATCATTTCTTGAGACAAAGACATCATAACTCTGCAACGCATTGTTGTTTCTTTAAATACTGATATTGTTGGTCTTTACAGAATACTGTTGTTGTTCAATTATAGGGTATCTATGTTGTGCATTTATCCTTTGGTATTATTGAACTCATCTTAGAAATTATATTTCTTTGCGATTGACTGAATTTATGGGCATTGCTGTTCCATTCTGAAATACGGTCATATTATCTATAACTAAGATTTGCAGTTGAATTACCAAGATCAGATTACTATTGAGGTGTGCCGTGTGTTAAGTTATTGTTTGATTTTCAGTATTGTTCCATATTCCATCACTAATCAGTGTTGTTCTATTTCTATTTATTTCTTTGTGTTGTTCAATTCATCCTTAGAGGCAGAGGATTACCATTTGATTTCTGTAGGATATGATCAGTTGCATTTTACTTTGTAGACTAAGGTGTTGTTTCTTCTCAAACTTAATTGCCATTACAGTTTCCACTTTGCTGTTCCATTTATTAGTTGCTGTTCCATTTCTTAGTTGTTGTTCCATTTCATACTTGCTGTTCCATTTCATATTTGCTATTCCATTTCCTGTTATTTGCATTATTGACTGTCTTGGTGTGCAGAACGATCTAAGACTATAGTGGGCATTGACATTTTCTATCCGGTCCCCAGATCGACGATCTGTTCCTTGATTACTTTTGGGACATCAGTTTCTAAAGGGATGAGTTATTGTTACTGGACCCTTGATTGATATATTGCTTATTTTTCTGAGTGAATGATTAGGCTTCAATATCTTTTGCTGTAAGTAGATTTGCTTTCTAGCATCCGTTTACTCTTGTATTTTCTGAAGCACTATACTACTAGCATTACTATGGAAAATGTGAGCCTCAAACTGAGACACTCTTTGAAATAACAAAATGTTCCTGGATTGACAAATTAATGTGAGGTAATTAGAGGTGAAAGAGACCCTTTTTACGACTCCACAATAGTGAGGTAGGATTTCCCATTGTAACTACAAAATGCATAATTTTGGAGGGATACTGGGAACTAGATTGTAAAGTTACACAATTCACAATGTTAAAGAGATAGATTGCTGACTGAAACTATGCAATGCATAGAAATAGACTAGCTGGGAGGCAAGATTGCTCAGTTTTGGGGAGCAAGAGGCTATTCTTAGGCAATGTGACTATGCAATGTGTAGTCCTTGGAGGAAATAACTGCACATTGCATGGTTCCAGGAGGAATGGATGTAGAGAAAGGCTTGCAACTGTAGAATATGTAGTTCAGAGGGGCATAGTGAGTCTGGGTTAGTCAGGCATGAACATTTCCAGAATTTGGCTAAGTGTGGGATCGGTGAGGTAGAGATGAAACCAAGATAGGATTCGAACTTGATATGGATGACACAACATTAAACACTCAACACCTAGAATCAAGATAATCCCTTTGATGAAATAAAAGAAAAAACACTTTCCCCCCAAGTGTGACACTTAAGATACACTTTGTGATGCTAGTGGCGACACTAACAAAAAAATACATAAAACTTTGGGAATGTCTAGTACATGTCTATATGGTAAATATGATGCATTGGTACCAATATTGCCTCTTAAAATGAACCATAACTCTGCTTTTACAATGTGTGATACTTCCCATGCCAAAAGACGACACTTGTATTTTCTTCCAAAAGGGACTAGAAAACTTAAAGGATTTACATGGGATATCTCTTGCTACTAGAAATGACAACTCACAAGGTCAAAGTAAGTTCCAAAATTTGGAAATAGGACAAAATTTTGGAGGGTGTTGTAGCAGTGAAAATAAGTTCTCCATGCTTGTTCCTATGCTTCAACCTTAACTTTCAAGTGCTTTGTTTTGATGATCAGTTCCCTAGTGACAACACCGACATCCTCACTATTTACAGTGTGCACATTTTTCAGCAACTCACTACACTCATCAATTGTCACCAATACCTGATCCTAGAGATTCATCCAAGATTTCTGTTCTTCATGGAGTCTGTCTACCAATTCCCTGAGTCTTGACTTGTCATGCATCACTTTTCTCCTATCATTGGGGCTCATATATCCCACTACTTGATCAATATGGAAAAATTGGTTATTTATTTTTAGTATCTACTTAGCAATTCATCTTATGACTGGAACCACAGATAGAGTATTCATCATCTGGTTACCTTGTTCTACCATATCTTGACATTTCCTTTCATACTTGGCTAACCACTCTTTCTCTTGTTGGGCAAACTCTCTATGCTATTGTTCCTCAAGCAGTGTCTATGGTTGCTACATGGTCTCAACCTCTATTACTTACTCTTTTAACCCATGTCTCACCTCCTTAACCTTCATTTCTACTTCTTGAGTAGGGGATTCTACATCAACTGATCCCTCTATGCATTCTTCATATACTTTGGTGAGGAAAGTGTACCATTAAAGGTTGTCTTCCATTAGCCTTTGTTCTTCATGACCCAACTGTTCTTCATTTTTCTGTTTTTTCTAGAAGTATGCTTGGGTCATTGCGAGTTTGTCTTGTAGTTCATGGGATACATTGCACTGTAACAATGTCAATTCTTTTGAACCTAATTTTGACATTAGTAAGTTAACATGCATTGAAGCAGTAAGGGTTTGTTGCGCAGACCCTTCCCATAATTCCATGAAAGTGCTCGATACAAAACAAAGTCTTTTAGAAATTTGGGAGGATGAGGCAACATTGGTCTATGATGAACCTTGGGGCTGAAATCCATATGCTTCATTAGATAGGCCTGCTAACTATGTCATAACTATTTGAAGGGTCAACTTAGCATTTACCACATTTACGCTTTGTTGTAGCTTTTCTAACTTGGTCACTACTATATCCTCCATTGAATGTCAAGTTTGGTTGAAATCATCCTAAGTAAATACTATTTGAGATGGAGACACATGGGTAGCCTTTCGCTTCTTCCTTAACTTTGTCGTTGATGCACTCCCTGTGATAATTATTAATATCCTCTTTTTCACGGATTTCAGTTGTTCCTCTGAAGCTATGGTTTCTTCTTGTGGCTCTTATTTTAGGACACTATATATTGTGATTCTTATTGCCCTTGTTTGGATGGACTTATTTTTCTTCCCCACTTGAGATGCTTTTTACTTCTGAGGAGTTGTCCTTTGGTACCTTCCATGCAACCTCCCATGCATCAATCATACCCTATATTTCTTCTGCTTTGAACCTTTATGGTTCCCTCTATTAACATTTATTTGGGTCTCTTCGCAGCAAGGTCCATATGTAGTGAGGGTGAGACTTGAGTCATGCTATGCCCTCAAAATTTTCACGCTCTCGGGAGGTAAGTATGCAGTCTCTTGAACAAATTTGTGTAGCATGTCCCCTATTATCGGGAAAACTAGTGTCCATTCAGAGCTGCTAGTCCCACTAAGATGGGTAGCTATCTTAGAAACAAACAAACTAAAGTCACTTGTTTTTCCCTTTATGAGAAATAGATGAGAGAGAAGCAGAGAGTACCAACCTCAGTCTTTCGCTTGGCTCCTTGCTTGTTTCCTTTCCCCTATGACAGATCTTTGCCACTCCTTCCTCACTTGTACTGCTTCAAAGAACACCTGTAGAGTCAAAGCAACATAATACCATCAAAATATAGAGATCCATAATCATAAACAGTATAGGATCAGATATATATTAACCATAAAAATGCATATATCAATACAAGATTAAGAGATATACAAGAATATGGAGGAAAACTCAAATAGCTTTATTAATAGAAGTAGCAGAAGAGAGGATTACAACCCATTGGTCTGGCACAGTGCCATCCTCCTAGCATGAAAGCCGTCTTCACCTCATGAAAAGCTAGGCCACCCAACACTATGATGTTCCACAGAGAAACCAACAACACTTCCTTACAAGATACAAAATTATAGCCTCTGGATCTCTAGGATGAGGGATCCATATATAGATATTTGCAGGTGGTTGAGTCAGCTTCTGGGTTTTGATTAGTGTCATCTATCTGATATTTCTTGGTTCCACTTGTAGATTTCATGATCTCTTACTCATCCCTGGGTGAATTCAGAGAGGCAAGTGTCATACGAGAAGTTTCTGGAAGATTCTATGATCATCGACCTTGCAAACTGTCTTTGCCATTTGTCTACTCTCGCCCATCGCACCCTATAGAAGGGATTTCCAATATGCATTGCAACCCCTGTGTGCATTAGGTGGGATGCATCGCACCTTGACCATGGGTAGGTGAGATGGTCCAGTTTTGACTAGTTCTAAGCAGTTTTTCATGGAGAACTTCTGGGAGATGATGTAATTAGCTGACCTTGTTCATTTAGGGTATGAAACAACACTTTTAGGGGCTTAGAAGCCCTTGGTTTATGGACATATAATATTGGGGTTGTAGTGCCCGAATATGTCTATAACATCCCCATATAGAAAAAACATGAGTACATTGAGCTTCTTGTGCTATAGAGCATTCAAAGCCCATAGATTTTGAAATTTGGTTGTTGCAATTAATTTAGCTAGGTCAATTACTAGTTGAAAGTTCTATGGATTTTCCCAGGAAACCAAAGCTCTAAAAAATAATAGCCACACATAATGGAATTCCACATTCAACTCCTAGGTATTTAGACAATCTTGTTGTAATTCCTGTAGTAGGAAGGGGGCCCATGCAAACTTTTCCCCTTTGATGCACCGATTATCCATGATAATAATCCCTATTGGAACCTCATTCACTTGACACTTGTGAAGTAGTTTATAGGCTATATCCCTTGTTGTGAACTTGGTATCCCAGTCATTCACCATGGAAATCGGGAACTCTCACTTTCCTCTTTTATTTATTTATTTATTTATTTATTTATTATATATCCTGCAGTCACTGTATCACCAAGAGCCTTGTCCTTAATGAGAGGCCATGGGTCTTCTTCTTCAATTAGACGGCATGTAAACCTATGGATTAATTTTACTATTAGTGGCATAGGTTTTTCGATCCACAAAATCTTCCAAGAATGTAGGCTAATAGACACTTTGTAACAAATGTTACTTCGTCTCCCCATCCAAAAGTGTGGAATGTGGAATAGATTCAAAATTTTGGAAATTTCCTAGCCATGGGTCCAGTCCCATGGATCCATATTAGGTACATTGTGTGGATTTGGCACCTATTGCATATAATCTCGAAGTTTGGGGTGTTGGGAAGGGTTGCATAGATCATGATCTGAGTACTTGATGTGTTCTAAGAAGCTCCTCATTTCCCTTGGAAAAGCACCCCTAGAGGAAGAGGTTGAACTTGTACCATATACTTGTACCCTTTAGGTATTGTGATTGATGTCTGAGGTTCTAAGAATGGTGGCATGTATTTTATCTTTTCCATGTAGCCAATGACTACCATCGGTTCAACTTTTTCTATACTCAACTTTGGGTTGGTGTTTTCTTGTGTTGTTTCAGAGCCCTCCTTTTTTGGGGATGCCTTGTGTTTTGGGACTCACTCCCCCTTTTCCCTCTGACTGGAATAAATGTTGTTTATGGAACATATTTCACTCCGCTACTACCTAGATTTTCCTTCCCATAATTACCTATCTATCACTTTGCTTTATTTTTTCGAATTTAGGCTTATATGATCCATACTTGAATTATTGTGAAACTTTCGACAATAATCATAGAGGAGATGTTTTATCAACATGTTTCAACCCATCTAGTGTGGTTGATTACCAGCATTCCTTGTCCATTAACCTTCCTTTTCGAGTTCTCTCTTTCCTGCATTCCATTTCAAATGATGCATTGAAATCTCCCCCCTCCTCCAATGACCTTAAACCTTCCTCCCCATCATTCAATTATTCCAATGTTATTGTCTCTTCTTTAGTCATTGACTCTTATTACCCCCATGTGGATATTGCCACAGCAATTGGAGTCTCCACCTTTGGGACCCATCGATCCTTGGATGTCAACCTTGATTATATTCTCCCTTCTCCTTTATTTAACAACTTTTTGGTAAACCCCATTCGTTCCTTCATTATGGGTGTTTCACCATTTAAAACTATTAATTTAATGAATTACAATTGAAATGATAATAACATCGATTCTAATATTATTATTAAGAATAACATTAATAATAAAATATTTCTCTCAACAATAATAATAATCATGATAATAATTATAATTATGCTCTATTTCCTGATGATGATAACAACAACAACAACAACAACAACAACAACAATAATAATAATGTTCGCTTGGGGTATCTCAATTGGCAATGGTTGTGGAAATGAAGTCTCATCGAATTGGAAGTATCGGGTTCAAATCTTGTGCTGTCCCCCCCGATTGGGGTGAGAAATTGGACATGATGAAGATGTAGTCCTACGAAGCTTACAAAAAAACTAAAAAATAAATAATAATAATTATTATTATTATCACCCTTCTTTTAATAATAGGGTAGTTAATCTTTCTAGTTTTTCTTTTGACCCTCTTGTCTACAGTCATTTGGAGAAAAGATTAAGTTTTTCCCTAGATCCTAGAAAAATCCTAGTTGATGAGATTACTTTGCAATTTTGAATATGAGATTAGAGACTTTCCAGATGTAAATAAGGATATCATCAGACAAGACTGTGTTGTTGTCCTCAGAAGGGCAAAGCCCCCCAAGAACAACATTAGAAAACTTGAGTTTGATGCTCTCATGTCTTTGAACAATAACAAGTACACTGTTATTCTAAAAACCTACAAGAGTGGTGTTATGGTTATTTTAGATAAGGAGGATTCCTAAAGAAAAATGTTGGATCACCTGTGAAATAGCAGGAGCTATAGAAAAATTAATAAGAAACCCTTGAAGAAAATATCCAAAATTGTGGCTCTATCTATTAAATCTAGTAGCATTGTTAGTTCCTTTGGACATAAGCTCATCGAAAGTAGCCCTCTTGCCCTAGGATCTATGGACTTCCAAATATCCATAAGGGAGGGGCTCCCCTGAGACCCATTATCAACACAATAAGAGGGTTGGCCTATCTTCTAGCTAAGTATTTAGCCCAGAAGCTAAAACCCCTTGTTGGCTACTGAATTATTTGTCAAGGACTAGTCATCGTTTGTCAATGAGTTAAAGGGTATTAAACATGATCCTGGTGATATTCTCGTGAGTTTCGATGTGGTCTCCCTCTACAATAATATCCCTATTAATAAGGCCATTGAAATCATCAAGCACATTAAAAATCTTGATACAGATAAATTAGTTGAAATATGTCTTACTTCTACTTTCTTAAGCTTTGATGGGGAATTCTATGAAAAACTTGTCGTGCTTCTGTGGGTTCCCTCATTTCCCCTGCAGTAGCTAATATGTTCATGGAAGAATTTTAATCAAAAGCCTTGGCCTCAACTCAATTCAAACCATAGATTTGGAAGAGGTTTGTGGATGACACATGTGTCATCTAGTCCCATGGTCAGGAAAAGTTGGAACTTTTTTTCCAACATCTTAACAATCAATCTAGCTCCATAACGTTTACCATGGAATGTTAAATTAATGGGAGTATTCCTTTCTGTTAGCACCTAAATCTGCCTTAGACTAAAGGAAGGCAAAATTCAGGGTAACCAAAAACCACACTCAGTCTCGTAGCTAGCCCTACCAGAACAGGAAAGGGCTCTCTCCGAGTCACACTCAATGAATAGATAAACGAAACGGTCTGATATGACTTACAGTGAACTATTTGATCCTAGGCTAGTAAGTGAATATGGATACAAGAAGCGATTTTTATGAATGACTGTGTTTCTGGGATGGTATGGGACCAACGGACAGTTATGAGCAAAGGATGAAATACAAAGGCACGGATTACTTCATGAGGCAAGACAAGCGGAAAGCCTAGCAATTTAGTTTGAAATAGCATGGGATGGAGATATTTCTTAGGAGGGTGAAAAGGGCATACGCATATGAATCCTTTTCAACAGAAGAAAGAACACTGAACATGAAATTTTCTCATAGGCAGAGCAATAAAATTGAATTCTACCTTATCTAACTTAGAAAATTTCACTGGAAATGAATATGAAATGAACTATGAAACATAACGAAATACATATGAAACGTAAGAGACATATTTGCTACACTCACAACCACATGAATCTCATGAAACAGAGTTGCTGCCTTTCATTAATCCTCTGTCAAAATATACAATGAAGAAACAAAGTTTCTTTCCCACAGTCTCCCAGAAGTTAGAAGCCAACCAACTCTTTGCAAATAGTTTGCATACAATATATAGAATGTGCCTTGAAGAGATAGAACACCCAAGGTTTGGGGAGTTACTTGAATCGTTACAAAATGGAGGTCGAAAACCAACCATTAGCTACAGGTGCAGCGTTACAAACATGACAAATGGCTTGGGTGACTGTTTGCCTTCCTTTGCCACTTGGATAGAAGACAATGTGGAGTGAAAATACTTTAAATGCTGCCTTAGGTGCTGAAAAAGTGAATTTTAGATGAGTGGGCATACTTTGGAGAAGTCGCGAATCGCAATTTCGCGAAATGGAGGTGAAATTGGCCTTTTTCCCTATATGCGCCGCGCCAAATTCTATATGTGCTGCTCCACTTTGGAGCCTGTTTTGAGGCACTTTTAGGAGTCCCAAATGTGCCCAAGTGTGCTTTTTGGAAAGCTTATCCTGTCTACTTTCCAACCCAAGTGGCATTTCTGAATTTGGTGCTCATTTCCCCCTCCAAATCTTCATTCTCCCAAGACTGCTTCCCGTGTGTCAAAATAGGGGCAGAGAGGCCATTTTTTGGGTGTTTTTGACCTCTTGGAGATTCAAATCATGCCAATTTATTGCCCAAGCACCAGTAGTCATGATTTTTCATGTTGAATCCAAAAATGCAAGCCATTTGTCATTTGGAGCTCCCAATTCTAAGCGCCACGCCAGTGGCGCGGCGCACAGGGAGAAAAAACCTGTGTTTTGACCAAAAAATTTCCATGTGACCAAAATTGCCCCAAATTTCTTGAAATTTGGGCTAGAGGTTCTCTAAGAGGCACTATGCTAGGCCACATAAGATTCAGCCAAGATTCAAAGCTGATCTTGCTCTTTTGCCTCTTTTGTTGCTTTGCTCAATTTTGCCTTCAAGCTCCTTATCCGAGCCTTTGCACTCATGTTCCATGCCCTGTAATGATAAACCATCCTCCTCAGTATGGTTTTGTCTCTGTCAGCCTTCTCCAACAGTCTCTCTAGGTGTATTTTGATCCGCTCAAGCCAAGACTCACGATCATTGTTAATTTCTTGCTCCAAGGTAGTGAGCTCGATCCTCTTTTGCTGGGCAGCTTGTCGATTCTCACGGATGCTTTGCAGCTCCATGATTGCATGCTGGTCCTCAAGATGCTTGTTTCTCTGCTCCAAATACTTGATGATCCATTTGGCCCTCTCCACATTGAGTGAAAAGTCTTGGATCTTCGTGTTCTGCTCCTGAATAGTCATCTTAAGTCGGACATTCTCCACCTCTGCATCATCATCCTAAATGAGGATGAAATCAGCCTCCTGTTCACCTGATGGACCCTCATCATGCATGGGCTTCTTGCCCTTGTCCTGTACATGTGTAGTCGATGCCGGAAGCGAGGCCCCTTCCACCCTAGGTGGAGATAACACTCACTTTGCTGCTGCACACAAGTGCCTACTGCCTCTTTGATATGTCACCAATACTGGCATAGTGATGGTCTCATGGTGCTCATACTGATGAGAAGGACCACCCATATCATGCTCTGCCTCTGATAGTACCTGTGAAGTGCTGAAGAGGTCATGGGAGATGAAGTCCTCCCAAGTAATGCCTTGCAATCCCAACTGATGATCCACCAAAATCCGGATAAGAGCAAAGTGATAAACACTGTTAAGCGTTGCTGAGGGGTCTTGTGCTACATGAAGGTGTTCATCCTCTCTATGTTCCTGCAAATGAAAAATGGGAGGTTCATCATCCTCACCCTGGTAAAGTGCATGAGCAACCTGATGTGATAGGCATATAGCCGAAGAACCTCACCATCAATCTCATGAGTGGAGCATACTCATCTTTCAAATATCTGAATGGGAAGACTCTTGTGAGCTGACTCAAGAATCTGGCCTTAGTGTAAGGCTCATAGTGTTGCATATCCACCTTCTTCTTCTTATGCCTCTATTCTCCAACATTTGGTATGCCTGTTGCCACTGAGATAGTTTCGGCTGTCAATGTGAAGGTGACCCCGACCAAGATAGACTGACCTCCATGTAAATGAAGCACAAAAAGACGGGCCAACTCATGATGAACTCTAACATTTGCCACCCTTTGACAAAATTCAAAACATGCTAGGTGCTAGAAACATGACATGGAAAGAGGGCATGCTTGTAATTCAGTGAGGGTAGTGGGCTCATCCTTAACATGTTTGCCACTCTTGTGATGTCTCCTGGGAGCCTGCTCTTCCGAGGATGAGTCACTTTGTGTGTCCATATCATACTCTGATGAATGTTGTGATGCCACGACTTCTGTGTGTACTGTACCTAGGCTGCCCTTTGATGATGGTGTGAAGCTGGGTGCTCTTGTGCTATCTGTCACCAAGGGGAACAATGAAAAGGGAGTATTAGGAAGGAAGTAATATGATGGGAATAGGGGTTATGGGGAGAAGTTTGTTTAGGGATATGTAGGGGGTTTGGGTATTTGATAGGGTAGGATTTTGGGGTTTTGACAAGGTAGGGTTTTGGGGTGTTATGTTGACCAAAGAGTGGAGGGATAGGGGATAGGGTTTGGTAGTATTTTAGGGAAGTGATAATAGGAAAAATGAGAAAGGGAGGATAGGGAAAAATGGTAGGAGAGGGAAAAATGAGGAGTGAAATGGAACCTTGGCACTATCACCACAATTTTGCAACCCTAGCCACCATAGTTTTGATGTTTTTTGAGTGGTTGGTCTTATGAGTTTTGTTGCAATTGAACATAGCCAAGAACCACCATATCATTTATAAAATTTAATGAACAAGTCATGTCATAGAGCCTACCTGTCAATTTGATGGGCTTCACAAAAATTTGAAGTGATTTGGCACGATTTGGGCCCTTTGTCTGTGTGTGCCGCACGCAAAACCCAGTGCGCCATGCCTTGGGTGTGCATCGCACCCATTGAAAAAATGAACTGAGGGTTGGCTCTGTGTGCGATGCGCCCTTGTGTATATGCGTCGCGCCCTGAAAAACTGCCTCCAACTCACTCAAACACACACGATGCACTCTCAAACACTTTGCAATGTCTCCCAATGGATTTGATTTGCAAAATGCCTCTGATTTTGGTGGAAACTTGTATATAAAGCCTTGGAAGTGATGGGTTAAATTTTTTCTTCTTCAAAAACCCATTTTTCTAATGTTATGTTTTGACACTTTTTCACCGACTTTAAAGCACACTGATTTTCACTTTCCCTTTGAAATTTTAGCTCAAATGATGAAATTTTTGGCACTCTTTGCAGGGATTGCTCGACGGGACATTAGGCCATGGAAACCATGCCTGCACCTGAAGAAATCAACTGACGAATTTTTTGAAAATTTTATCACAAATGACAATGTCTGACTTTTCTTCAAAACATATTTTTGAAGAAGAGTCGAAGTCTATCCACATGACGATGAAACTCTCTGAATCATAACTTTGTAAGGGCCTCACTCTGGCCTGCATGGATTTGGTTGAAGACCAAATTGATGAATCCCTAGACCTAACTATCGAAAATGACTTTTGTCTTTAAAGGACCAGACCTTGACTGTCATGGACTTTGGTGATTATTGACAAAAGACTTGAGCCAATAGGAGCCAGACATGAGGGGGAATGACTAGCATGACCCTTTCCGTCAGATTATGGCATGCCCCTAGCGGAATGCAGCTGAGTGAATGGAGCAGGACTCCTAAAAATGAAATGCATAAAGAGTTTTGATCTCTGACGGAGGACTGACCAGACCGACTCTAACACTTTCCTCAACATCCTTATTTCGAAGAAGGATGATTGTTCTTTCTTTCTCTCACCATGTCTTTCTTAAGAAAACTCACATGGAGTGATATCTTCATGTTAAATCCCATCATTTCCCTTCTCACAATTTTGGTGTTCTCAACAGCTTAGCTCCTCAAGCATTAAGACTTTCTAATGAACACCTAAAATACGAGAAAAACCACCTCCTCCAAGTTTTTAATAATATTGGGTATAGTAGACACTAATGTCTAAAATATTTCCTTAAAGCTGACAAAGTTCCTAAGTTTATAAATGAACCCAAGGATCAATTTCATGATGTTCTACTTCCATTTATCCAAGGGACCACTGACACAATTGCAAGAATCCTAAGGAAGCATAAGTTTCTTTCAACATTTAGGCCCCTAAACACCATTCATATATCCCCACGATCTATTAAAGACCTAGTGGACCCAAAGGATATGAAAGGTGTTTATGTCATCCCATGTTCTACTCCCTACATTGTTGAGATTGGCCACTCAGTAAAGAAAAGGATTCATGAGCATGCAACTAACATCAAATATGGGAGAACTAGATCCTAAACTCAAGTAGAACATGTGGAAAGACTAAACATCACATTTGCATTGAAGAGGCCCGGGTCATTGTTAGGATCAGTAATTTCCATCACCGCAAGTTTAGAGAAGCCATAGAAATCGAAAGGAGGCAAAGTAATCTAAATAGAGATGATGGCTAGAAAATTAGTGGTTTCTGGGTCTTGAATTTGTCTTCTTAATAATCACTTTTACTTTTACTTTTATTTGATTTTAAAAATTATTTTTACCTTTAATTGATTTTAAAATCATTTTATTTAGTCTGGTTTTAAAAATCACTTTATTTTATTTAAAAAATCTTTGCATTTGATTTTAAAAATCATTTCTTTTACTTTTATTTGATTTTAAAAATTAATTTTTACTTTTATTTGATTTAAAATTAATTTTTACTTTTATTTGATTTAAAATCATTTTTTAATGTTTATTTCACTTTTATTATTATTATGATTTTTAAATTTATTATTTATAAAGTTATAATCCCAAAGATAAAAATTCCTTTATATTTTATATTGTTAATGGTTGACTAAATATCATATTAAATAATTATTTAAAAAAATTAAATTACTCTAACAGTCATCTTTAAATTTCTATTTTTTTTTTTATTAAAATTTATCCGTTATATTTCAATCATTGAATTTAATGGTCTTCACATTGCTCTATCTATTTAACTGTATGCTAAGATATGATTCTCCATCTCACCCTAATGATGAACCATAATGCATGGTTCAAAATGCGTCGACAAAACATATCCTATATGATTATTGTCGAAAATTTTCACAATATATCACTTTCCTTCTCAAACTCTTACTTCTTTACTCAACTCTACGCTTATTCGAGTTCCCTTAACATGCAATCTCTCTTTTACCCACTATGTCTCACTTATCTTCCTCTATCAGCTAGTTAGTACTAATTTCCGTGTGCATTCATTCATCCCATTTACCTTTCATTTTTGAGCCATCATTTCACCATAATGATGTAATCTGAAATGATCTTCTATTACAATGGGTATCCTTTCACCGTGGGTGGTGTTAGCACCTAAATCTGCCTTAGGCTAAAGGAAGGCAAAATTCAGGGTAACCACAAACCACGCTCAATCTGGTAGCTAGCCCTACCAGAACAAGAGGGCTCTCTCCAAGTCACGCTCAGTGAATAAATACAAAATATGGTCTGAGATGACTTACAACGAAATATTGATTTTAGGCTAGTAAATAAATGTGGAAACAAGAAGCAAATTTTTGATAAATGACTGAGTTTAAGGGATATATGGGACCAACGAACAACAATGAGCAGAGAATTTAACACAAAGGCACAGATTACTTCGTGAGGCAAGACAAGCGGAAAGTCTAGCAATTAATTTTGAAATAATGCGGAATGGAAATATTGTTTAGGAGGGTGAAAAGGGCATAAACACATGAATCCTTTTCACCGGAAGAAGATCATAGAACGTGAAACTTTCCCATAGGCAGAGCAATAAACATGAATTCTACCTTATCTTACTCAGAAAATTTCACTGAAAATGAATATGAATGAATTGTGAAACATAACGAAATACATATGAAACATAAAGAGAACACATTTTCTACTCTGGCACCACATGAATCTCATGAACCAGAGCCGCTGCCTTTCATTAATTCTCTGTCAAAATATACAATGAAGAATTGAGTTTCTCTCCCACAGTCTCCCAGAAATTACAACCAACCCTTTGCAAATGGTTTTGCATACAATAAATATACTATGCCATTGGGAAATAGAACGACCAAGAGTTGGGGAGTTTTTCAAATGATTACAAACTGGAAATGGAAAGCCAACCATTAGTTACAGGTGCAGCGTTACAAAAATGACAAATGGCTTGGGTGATTGCTCGCCTTCCTTTGCCACTTGGATAGAAGCCAACCTTTAGTGAAAATACTCTTTAAACTTTGCCTTAGTTGCCGAGAAAAATAAAGTGTAAATGAGCGGGCCCACTTGGAGAAAGTCGCGAATCAAAATGTCGCGGAGTGGAAGTGATTTTGGCCTTTTGGTCTATATGCTCCGCGCCCAAATCTATATGCATCATGCCACTTTGGAGGAAATTTGGAGGTACTTGCCGAAGTTGAAATTGTGCCCAAGTATGCTTGTTAGAAAGCCTTGCTTGTCTACTTTCCAACCCAAGTGGATTTTCTAAATTTAGTGCTCATTTTCCCCTCCAAAACTTCAATCTCCCAAGATTGCTTCCTATGTGTCAGAATAAGGGCAGAGAGGTCATTTTTTGAGTGTTTTTGACCTCCTGGGGACTCAAAACTTGCCCAAACTTCTTGGCCACGCACCAAAAGTCATGATTTTTCATGCTGAATCCAAAAATGCAAACCATTTGTGTTTTTGAGCTCCCAATCCTAAGCGCACAGGGAGAAAAACCTTGTTTTTTGCACAAAAATTTGTCAAATGACCAAAATTGCCCCAAATTTTTTGAAATTTGGGCTGGAGATCCTTTATGAAGTGCTCTGCTAGGCCACAGAGGCTTCAGCCAAGATTCAGAGCCGATCTTTCTCTTTTTTCCTCTTTTGTCTTTTTGCTGCCTTCCTCAATTTCGCCTTCAAGTTCCTTATCCAAGCCATGGAACTCATATTGCGTGCCCTGTAATGATAAACCATATGCCTCAATAATGCTTTGTCCTTGTCGCTTTTGCCAATGGCTTCTCTAAGTGGATGTTGATCCTTTTGAGCCAAACCTCTCGATCAACCTCTATCTCCTGCTGAATGGGTTTCTTCTCATTTAGGTTTTGTCGGCCAGCCTACTAGTCTTCACAGCCTGCTAGTCTTCACGGACATTTTGCCACCTCTATGAGGCCTCCTAGGTGCATGTACCTTTGTTGGTGAATCACTGTGTGTCTCTTCTTCATGATCATATGACGGATCAGATGTCATGTTTGCTGTATATGGATTGTGCTTGGACTACCCTTTGATGATGTATGAAACTATGTGTTGTTATGAACTCTGCCACCAAGGGGAACAATGCAAAAGGGACTATTAGGAAGGGGAATAATATGATGGGATTAGGGGTTATGGGGAGGGATTTTGTTTAGGGACATCTAGGAGGGTTTGGGGATTTTATAAGGTAGGGTTTTGGGATTTTATAAGGTAAGGTTTTGGGGTTTACATTGACAAATGAGTGGAGGGGATAGGGAATAGGGGTTTAGTAATGTTTTAGGGTAGGGAAAGATGGGAAAAATGGAATAGGGGGGAAGGGAACAATGGAAAGAAGGGGAAAAATGAAAGGTGAAAGGGAGGAGGAACCTTGGTATCAACACAACAACTTTGCAACCCTAGAGCAATGGCTTTGATGATTTCAAGTGGTAGGGTTTAGGCGTTTTTATTGCAACTATACATGGCCATAAACCACCATCATGTTCACAAAAACAATATGAGCAACCGAGATGTCGACCCTACCTATCAATTGGAAGGGATTCAAAGTGATTTGTTGCAAATTTGGAACAAAACCAGGCCTTTGTGGGTGTGCGCCACACCCCTTTCCCTGTGCACCGCATCCTTTGTGTGCACCGTGCCCATGTTAATTTAAAATTGCGTGGTAGTGCCTAGTGCACCATGCTCCCTCTGTGTGCTATGACTCTCTGTCTGTGTGCCGCGCCTTGTGAAGACACCTCCAACCTCACTCAAAATGCGAGCTTGCTCTCTCAATCACCTTGAAATGCTTTCTCTCTATCCTTGGTGTCGAACAAGTTTTGAAACCTTGTGGAATGAAGAATTTTCAATTTGGAGGAGGATTTCTATGTATTTCATGCCTTTTAGCCCTGTGCGCCGCGCCTCCCATTTGCACCGCACTAGTGTAAATTTACACTGGAAAATTTCTCCCAGTGCGCTGCGCTCCCTCTGTGCGCCGCGCCTTTTTGCAGGAGCCTTTTGGAGGCCTTCCCGGTGTCAAAATTGGGTGTAGGATAGCGCGTTGGAAAGGTATTTGAGTCAAATTTCTAACCCAACTAGAATTTTTCAATTTGGAGTTTATTTTCCTTGTCAAAAATCAAATCTCCCAACACTGGTCAAAATGTGCGAAATGAGGCTGCCTCAAGGCAGAGTGCTGTTGCAGTCATCATTTGAAGGTGTTCCTCAACTCCAAATTGAGATCATGATAGCTCATTGGAAAGATATTGGTGTGTAGTTATCAGTTTACGCATCAAGCAAGTGATTTGGCTAACCAATCTAGGAGTAAACGTGAGTTTCCCAAGGTCCCTTTAGAGGCGCATCAATTCTCCCGGGGCAATTGTATTTTTGATGTTTCTCTAAAACCATGACACTTGTGTAAAAAGTGAAGGAGGTTTTTCTTCCTTGGCCTATTTTGGAGAAAAGCCTCTCTTAGTGTTCCAAAATTCATCTTTTCTTGCTCAGAAACATCATTTGAGTGAATTATTGAACCTTCCTCTGGCCTGTATGTATTATTGAAGTACTTTGAGAACAACAATTTGAAAAAACTAGACATAATAACTCTTTGTTAACCAAGAGATTAGAACAGAACTGTAAATGACCTTTAAAATGATATGACAAATAGACCTAAACTAGCAGGATAAGGCATGAGGGGAAATTACTGACAAGACCCTTTCGTCAGATCATGGCATGCCCCTAGCAGAATGCAACTGAGTGAATGGAGCGATACTCCTAAAAATGAAATGCAGAAAGAGTTTTGATCTCTGACGGAGGACTGACAGGACCGACTCTAACATTGGCTCCAGTAGGAATGGCAGCTCCAGCTCCTTGGAGGTGCGAAGAACTGCAGATCTTTGGGTGAGCAGACAGTGCCTTCATCCATTGGGCTATGGAGTCAAAACACGGAAACTGACATTATGCAGATGAACTCTGACTGAAGACTCAAACTGAAAACCATAATAAAACCAAACATGACTAAATCCTAACTAACAAACTGGAAGGATGCTCATATTTGAGCTTATTCAGCAAACCTACCCTAATTACTCTTTCCACCACTCGGTCAAGTGAGATGGAACAACCAATGCAACCAGGTAAGCATTATGGCTGATATTTGATTTCTTCCCAAATGCTTTCTGATGCACAGGAAAAGGGAAGAACTGAAAGGCAACTCCCATGGAAACTTGGAATCAAGTTCACTGCTGACAAACTTGCAAAGCATGAATTGGCTGGATGACTCCAAGAATATTGCAAAAGGATCTTCATAAGCATCACCATTGATTTCCATTAACACCTTACTCCTCTAGTCCAAGTAATCTTCACAGCTGGATATTAAACTTTTCCTCACATCTGCACTGTCTTTCTCTGATGATTGTAGCAAGCGGTCAAAAGGATCCTGAATTTCGTGAAGAACCAAGCTCTGTTGTTGCTTCCAAACAGAACCAAAGCCTCCTTTATCAATCTCCTCATATGACTGCAAACTTTGGTATGGGCTATGAAATGAACAATCTGTTAAGCAAGACAATGAAGGTGACCCTTGAAACAGATGATTATCAACATTCTCTTTTGTCACATGGTTAGCTGATAAAGAAGAACTTTTACAGCAAACAAAATCTAACACATGAGCAAAAGGATCATCAAAAACTTGAGGAGACTACTGCGATGTATCTATTGAAACTATATGAAATCCTATTGGTTATTCATCTTTTTCTTTAGAGATATTACAAAGATTCTTCCTTATAAACTGAAATGCTTCGTAACAATAGGGTATAGAATCCTCTTGCATCATTAAATCATGTAGTTTGGCTACCTCACCTTCATTTGTAATCTGACCTTGAATTGTGTTTGGTGGCTACAAATCTGGTTCTGTATCCAAAATGATTTCATCAATCATTTCAGGGGAAGATTTCTTATTAATGACCTGCTCAAAAATTTTGCCATCTGTCTCATCCTCAACATTAAAACTGAGAGGTTGTTGATTTCCAACAAGCTTTTCATTTGAGGATTTACTATGCAATTTACCCCGCAAAAACTAAAATGATTCAAAACAGAGAGGTAAGGAATCTTCTTGTATCATTCGATCATATAAGCCAACTTCTATGTCTTCATGTGCAACCTGACTATTAATGGCATTTGGAGGCTGGAACTTTGAATATAAGAAGTCTGGAAAAAAAATTTCATCGCCCTCAAGAGGATCCAAATCAAGATTTTTCGATAGCTGATGTCTGATTGCATGGAAATTATCTCTGATGAACTGACATGAATCAAAGAAAAAAGGCAGAGATCCTTCACTTACTTCAAAATCTGTTGCACTTTCCTCATCGTTTCCATAGCTGATATGCATCGGTTGATAACTGTACTTGAGTTGCTGTAAGCGAACTTCCTCATCCCACAAACTAGCTGCCGATTTGTTTGCAAGATTAGCTTCTATTTGGAGAGCATAATCATCATCATCATACTGATCAAACTGAGGCAAATCGTCACTATAAAACACGTCATCAAGCATACATGTCATATCAACAGGTCTTTCTTCTCCAAGATGATCTAAAAAACAATCCTTATGACCACTGAGATAAGAAACAAATTTTTTTGGATTAGCCACTTGTTCATGAACGTCATTTTCATCTTTTGCAGTCATTTTCCTCACCATCTCTTCTACTGCACTCACCAAAATGTGAAGATTTTCCTCTGAAGGTGTAGTTTTCTCTGGATCCACGTTTTTCATCTCTTCTTCTTTCAACCTTTCCCTTCTGATCAGAAAATGAGCCTCTACATTTACAGCATTGTTTTTCATCTCTTCAAGTGTTGCGACATTCTTTTCTCTCAACTTAAACTCCATTTCCGGATCAAAGGCACCCAGGTAGTGCAGGAGAGCAGATCCAGGACGGGGTCTTATATCAAGTGGCATTGAATAATAAACTTGATTAAATCTGGCTAAAAATTGTTGTACTGTCTCCCCTGGCAGTCTTTTCAGCTAATTATACTCTTCTACGATAGGGAAAAGGTTTTGTCTGATCCTCCACCTGTCAACGAAAACTTTGATGAACTGCTGTAAATCTGTGATGCTCGCATCAAGCAGGGCTTTGAATCAACTCTTGACTTTGCCTTGCAAAGAAAGAGCAAAAAGCCTTATACTGACATCTTCTTCGTCAATTTAAAAAAGGTCTATAAAAGTCTCAACATTTTGCACATGTTGCTCAACATTGACATTCTTACATTCACTGTCAAATCTTGGCAAGTATAGATCATAGTTTTTGGGGAAAGCATGAAGAACAGAAGGTAAAACAAGAGGTTTATACCTATCTGGGATTATAACAGCTGTAGGAATATATACAAGAGCTATGGGATCAGTTTTGTTTTCTTTAGGCTCATCACTTTGCAGACAATCATCATAAGATGTAGGAAAAGTAAGGAGGCCAGGATCAAAGGGAAACTTAGTATTTACATTTTTTGAACGGGTCGATTGAAGATTTTGATCACCTTTATCATACAACAAGTTCTGAAAAACTTTCAGGACATCTTCAAGAACAGAAAAGAAGTAATTCACAAGAAAGCAGAGTAGGTCCTGAATACCATTCCACTTTGGATACCTGAACCTTGTGTAAGATCCTTCCATTTTCACAGAGAAAGAGTTAGTCCTCCAGTGGAGTCTTTACAGGAGTCACCAGGTGAATGATTTCAACCTTCTTCTATCTGATCGTTGTCCACCATCAACCATCATATCTGAACTTGAGATATGTAATGGGGCAAAACAATCTTCAAGCAAACCATTTTGTCCCCAGTGGAGTCGCCACTATGTTAGCACCTAAATCTTCCTTAGGCTGAAGAAAGGAAAAATTTAGGGTAACCACAAACCACGCTCAGTCTGGTAGCTAGCCCTACCAGAACAGGAGAGGGCTCTCTTCAAGTTACGCTCAGTGAATAAATACACAATATGGTCTGAGATGACTTACAGCGAAATATTGATTTTAGGATAGTAAATAAATGTGGAAACAAGAAGCAATTTTTTGATAAATGACTGAGTTTCTGGGATATATGGGACCAACGAACAACAATGAGCAGAGAATTTAACACAAAGGCACAGATTACTTTGTGAGGCAAGATAGGCGGAAAATATAGCAATTAATTTTGAAATAATGCGGAATGGAAAGATTATTTAGGAGGGTGAAAAGGGCATAAACACATGAATCCTTTTCAATAGAAGAAGAACATAGAACGTGAAACTTTCCCACAGGCAGAGCAATAAACATGAATTCTACCTTATATTACTCAGAAAATTTCACTGAAAATGAATATGAATGAACTGTGAAACATAACGAAATACATATGAAACATAAACAGAACACATTTTCTACACTCATGCCACATGAATCCCATGAACCAGAGCCGCTGCCTTTCATTAAGTGTCTGTCAAAATATACAATGAAGAACTGAGTTTCTCTCCCACGGTCTCCCACAAATTACAACCAACCCTTTGCAAATGGTTTTTCATACAATAAATAGACTATGCCATTGGAAAATAGAACGAACAAGAGTTGGGGAGTTTTTCAAATGATTACAAACTGGAAATGGAAAGCCAACCATTAGTTACAGGTGCAACATTACAAAAATGACAAATGGCTTGGGTGACTGCTCACCTTCCTTTGCCACTTGGATAGAAGCCAACCTTTAGTGAAAATACTCTTTAAACTTTGCCTTAGTTGCCGAGAAAAATAAAGTGTAAATGAGTGGGCCCACTTGGAGAAAGTCGTGAATCAAAATGTTGCGGAGTGGAAGTGATTTTGACCTTTTGGTCTATATGCGCCGTGCCCAAATCTATATGCATCGTGCCACTTTGGAGGCAATTTTGAGATACATGCCAAAGTCCCAACTATGCCCAAGTGTGCTTGTTAGAAAGCCCTTCCTGTATACTTTCCAACCCAAGTGGAATTTTTGAATTGGGTACTCATTTTCCCCTCCAAAACATCAATCTCCCAAGACTGTTTCCTGTGTGTCAAAATAGGGGCAGAGAGGTCATTTTTTGAGTGTTTTTGACCTCCTGGGGACTCAAAACTTGCCCAAACTTCTTGGCTATGCACCAACAGTCATGATTTTTCATGCTGAATCCAAAAATTCAAACCATTGGTGTTTTGGATCTCCCAATCCTAAGCGCCGCATCAGTGGCGCGACGCACAGGGAGAAAAACCCTGTTTTGTGCACAAAAATTTGTCAAATGACCAAAATTGCCCCAAATATTTTGAAATTTGGGTTGGAGATCCTCTATGAAGTGCTATGCTAGGCCACAGAGGCTTCGACCAAGATTCGAAGCCGATCTTTCTCTTTTTGGCTCTTTTGTCTTTTTGTTGCCTTCCTTAATTTAGCCTTCAAGTTCCTTATCCGAGCCTTGAAACTCATATTGCGTGTCCTATAGTGATAAACCATATGCCTCAATAATGCTTTGTCCTTGTCACTTTCGCCAACAGCTTCTCTAAGTGGATGTTGATCCTTTAGAGCCAAACCTCTCGATCAGCCTCTATCTCCTGTTGAAAGGGTGTCTTCTCATTTAGGCTTCGTTGGGTAGCCTCCTGGTCTTCACAGACATTTTGCCACCTCTATGAGGCCTCCTGGGTGCATGTACCTTTGTTGGCAAATCACTGTGTGTCTCTTCTTCATGATCATATGATGGATCAGATGTCATGTCTGCTGTATATGGACTGTGCTTGTATTGCCCTTTGATGATGTATGAAACTATGTGTTGTTATGAACTCTGCCACCAAGGGGAACAATGCAAAAGGGACTATTATGAAGGGGAATAATATGATGGGATTAGGGGTTATGGGGAGAGATTTTGTTTAGGGACATGTAGGAGGGTTTGGGGATTTTATAAGGTAGGGTTTTGGGATTTTATAAGGTAGGGTTTCGGGGTTTACATTGACAAATGAGTGGAGGGGATAGGGAATAGGGGTTTAGTAATGTTTTAGGGTAGGGAAAGATGGGAAAAATGGAATAGTGGGGAAGGGAACAATGGAAAGAAGGGGAAAAATGAAAGGTGAAAGGGAGGAGGAACCTTGGTATCAACACAACAAATTTGCAACCCTAGAGGAATGGCTTTGATGATTTCAAGTGGTAGGGTTTAGGTGTTTTTATTGTGACTATACACGGCCATAAACCACCATCATGTTCACAGAAAAAATATGAGAAACTGAGATGTCGACCCTACCTGTCAATTGGAAGGGATTCAAAGTGATTTGTTGCAAATTTGGAACAAAACCGAGCCTTTGTGGGTGTGCGTCGCGCCCCTCTTCCTGTGCGCTGCGTCCTTTGTGTGCACCATGCCCATGTTAATTTAACATTGCGTGGTAGCACCCAGTGTGCCATGCTCCCTTTGTGTGCCGCGCCTCTCTGTCTGTGCGCCGCGCCTTGTGAAAACACCTCCAACCTCACTCAAAACGCGAGCTTGCTCTCTTAATCACCTTGAAATGCTTTCTCTCTATCCTTGGTGTCGAACAAGTCTTGAAACCTTGTGGAATGAAGAATTTTCAATTTGGAGGAGGATTTCTATGCATTTCATGCCTTTTATCCCTATGCGTCATGCCTCCCATGTGCGCCGTGCCAGTGTAAATTTACACTAGAAAATTTCTCCCAGTGCGCCGCTCCCCCTTTGTGCGTCGTGCCTTTTTACAGGAGCCTTTTGGAGGCCTTCCTAGTGTCTGAATTGGGTTCAGGATAGCTTGTTGGAAAGGCCTTTGAGTCTACTTTCCATCACAACTATAATTTTTCAATTTGGAGTTCATTTTCCCTGTAAAAAATCAAATCTCCCAAGACTGGTCAAAATGTGCCAAATGAGGCTGCCTCAAGGCAGAGTGCTGTTGTAGTCAACTTTGGAAGGTGTTCCTAAACTCCCAATTGAGTTCATGATAGCTCATTGGAAATATATTTGTGTCTAGTTATCATTTTACTCATCCAGAAAGTCATTTGGCTAACCAAGCTAGGAGAAAACGTGATTTTCCCAAGGTCACTTTAGAGGTGCATCAATTCTCCCGGGGCAATTGTATTTTTGACATTTCTCTAAAACCATGACACCTGTGTAAAAAGTGAAGGAGGTTTTTCTTCCTTGTCCTATTCTAGAGAAAAACCTCTCTCAGTTTTCCGAAATTTATCTTTTCTTGCTCAGAAACATCATTTGAGTGAATTATTGAACCTTCCTCTGGCTTGCAAGTATTATTGAAGTACTTTGAGAACAACAATTTGCAAACCCTAGACCTAATAACTCTTTGCTGAGCAAGAGATTAGAATAGAAATGTAAATGAACTTTAAAATGATTTGACAAACAGACCTAAACCAGCAGGATAAGGCATGAGGGGAAATTACTGACAAGACCCTTCCGTCAGATCATGGCATGCCCCTAGCGGAATGCAGTTGAGTGAATGGAGCGAGACTCCTAAAAATGAAATGCAGAAAGAGTTTTGATCTCTGACGGAGGATTGAAAAGACCAACTCTAACAGGTGGAAAGGATGACTACTGATGATAATCTACCAATGATAATTTATTTTCCAAGTACCCGTTTCTCTTCATGATTTTGATTTATTCACCCAAGGTTTTCCCATTAATTGTCTACCAAATTCCTTACTGGTAGAACTCCTAGTGACTGTTTTGTATTAGTGACAACTATATCAATGTGACCTAAACCCCCTTCAATTGCAATTACTGCATTACTCACTTGGCAATGCCACCATTTTCAGCCACTAACATTGGGCAAGGTTTCTCCCAACACTGTGTGCTATCTAGTCTGCCGCAATATTTCATTCAGTGCGTAGTGATCAAACTCTTTATAACTGGAACTAAATAATTAACCCTGAAACTTAACTCCTACTACTCTAATTTTCCTACCACTGACCATCAATCCAATTTATTTATGTACAGTTGGTAGAATGGTTGTCCCTCTCATCTATGTAGAGTGCACAAGAATTCCACTATCTATATAAAGGTTCAACATGCTTCCATTAGAAAACAATTCATGTGGTGTGCCATCCAAATTACTTAGCTGTATTGAACCTGCATTAGCCTTATTTTGGATGACATGGGGTCCCATCCAATGCATATGACATTTACCTAGGTACCTCAAAAATTTAATATCATAAAATAATACTAAATATCCCACTTGGAATATCTTTTGTTTTATCATTCGGTTATGCCATTCTTTATCTCGGGCCTTCTACACTTCCCAGTGAAAATTGGCTAGCACCTGATGCTCTTCTAGTTATAGTAGGTCCTATAGTCTTTGCTCCACTATGTTTGACTCTTTCATCTGTATATCTAGCACAATGCATATGCTAGGAATCAAGAATTCCATTGACATGACAACTTCCATCGGTATACTAGTCGAAAAGGTGTCTACCTTGTTATCTTCTTACAAGTAGTTCTATAAGAAAAAAAAAATTGCGAGGATCCTTAGGTCCCAATCATTGCACTACACATTACATACCTTGGTGAGCATGGTTTCCAAAATCTTAATGAAGTCTTTCACTATGCCATTGGTTTGGTGATGGCATGGAGTACTCTTCTAGTGGTAGATCTCAAAATCCTTTGTCAGTGCCACGATATTTTTTTCAAGAAATGTGTCCCTTGATCACTCATTAAAATTCATGGAAATTTGAACCTGATCACCATGTTTTAAAATATAAATCATACAATAGTCTCTGCGCTGCAATATTTTACGAGTGCAACTTTGACCCATCTCGTCAGATAATCTGTAGTGGTGATGATGTAACGCACATTGGTACTCCTCATTGGTAGGTCAATTGTTCCAAAAAAGTCAATGGCCCAGTTATCAAACAAATGTAATGTGACCTATAGGTTTAGAGGCATTTCATCCTGTTTGGATGGTATTCCCACTCGTTGAAACATGTCGCAAGCCCTACAAAACTTCCTAGCATTGACATGCATTGTAGGCCACCACAATCTAGCGCGTAGAATATTTTGTAATGTAATATGCACTGCATAATGTCCTCTAGTTAATCCTACATGTGCTTTTTCCAGGAAAATTGGTTGCTCATGCTCCATCACACATCTTCGCAAAATTCTATTTTCTCCTAACTTATACAATGCTCTAGAAGTTTACTTGTAATCTGCTACTTTCACCACTAACTATTTCTTTTAGGCCACTGTGTAGTCTTCCGACATCATCTTAGTGCTAAAAAATCACATAATCTCTATGAGGTAGTCATCTACCATAGTTATTACAAAAAATTGTGCATATGACAAGTTATATGCCATGTTTTGCACCTCTTCTCTTGAATTCAACCACGACAGATGATATAGTCACGTATTTAGTTTCCCTAGTTTAACCACAACCTAAAAATCATATTCTTGGAAATATAGCAACCACCTACAAATTCTCCCCCCAACACAGGATTTTTAACCAAGTACTTTAAGGTAGAAAAAATGGTATACAACTTGAATTTATTTCCCAGTAAATAGTGCCCAAACTTCTAGAGGGAGTACACCATCGCCAATCGTTCTCTTTCAATAATGGTATAGTTATGCTTTGCCATCGACAAGTTATGATTGACATAGGAGATAGGGTAATCAATCTCTCCTTCTCTGGGTTGAGCCAAGATCACTTGCAGCATGATGGAAAATGCATCCACATGTACATGAAAATCTTTACTCTAGTCTAGAAAGATTGGAATAAGAGCAAACAACATCTTCTCCTTTAAAGTGTCCAAGGATTGTTGAAATTCCTCCACTCACTCTAATTCTACCCCCTTCTTCAATAATCTTTCCATGGGTGTTGTGATCTTAGCATATCCCTATATAAATTTTTGGTAGTACCCTGTACGCCCCAAGGTTGATCTTAGCTATTGCAAAAATGTAGTTTGTGATAGATCCATTATGATCATAATATTAGCTTGAGATACCAACAATTCCTATTTACAAATAATGTGTCCCAATAAAATGCCAACATGAGTGCAAAATATGAATTTCTTGAAATTTAAATAAATTTTTAATTGTATGCACCTGTCCAACATTAGGCACAACACTTTAATGTGTTTCTTCAATAGATTGAACACCATCCAGCCATCTAGATAGACTTCTAGAAATTTGTCAATAAACACCTTGAACGTCATCACCACTACCTTTGAAAATATTGCTTGTGCATTTTGTTATCACCCTAAAATTCTTGTTTCTAAACTTTGGAAAGTTTGCCTTGTTTCTAGTCATAGTCTTATAGTATTAGAGTCTCAGTAGTGTCATTCTCATTTACAAACCATTCTTCTAGTCATGGTGTTAAAGGTTCTCTAGGTCATTTCATGCTTTAAGGGTTAGGTCATAAGGTTAGAAGTCTTTTAAGGTCATATCTCTTTTCCAAAATAAAGTTTGACAGCTTCATTCCATGTCCTAGAAGCCTCACCATGTGTTTAGAAGTCATATCTCACATCATTTTGGAGAAATTTTTAAATTAGCTATGAATCCATGTTTTCGTAGCGCAGACAATGTAAAAATCTTGTTTTGCGCTACGAAATCAGTGTTTTCGTAGTGCGCTACGAAACCCCTGAAAAATCCTGTTTCAGCATAAAAAACTTTGTTTTCTGCTTTTACTAGTCAACTTCCAGAAGGTTTCCTGAGCAACTGAGAACTCAAATTTGAAAACTCAAAGAGGCATTTCTTCCTAACATACTAAAATACAAAAACCTATTTTAGTTTCTTCAAATTCGTTTTGGGGTGGGAGGCATTTACGGTTAAACTTGCGCTACGAAACTGCTCAAAGTCAAACTTTGTCTTCTGGTTTTAACAGTATTTTTCAAGATCAGTTTCTGGTCACAGGAAAAGGTATTTTAGAATTTTGAAGGAGGTTTCTCTTAAAATATCCCTATATAATAACCTATCTCACTTTCTTCATAAGTGTTTTCAGTTGGGAGATACTAAGCTTTCTTTGAAACCTTAATTTCAGAGAACAAACTTTTCCTGTTTTACACGTGTTTTTCAAGGACAGATTTTGGATAGCTGGAGCAGTGTTTTAAACAACCAAGAGACAATTTTTTTCTAGACATCATGGAATACAAAAACCTCCTTCAGTTTCGTAAAATACATCATGGATGAGGAGATAAAGGCTCTGTCCCACGTGCCAATTTTCAAGGATCCTAAACCTAAAAATAGGGAAACATGTTCCCTAATTTCTAGGGTTTGTCATTAGCAGTCAGGTGAAAACGTGGGAAGCTTCATCAAATTCAACTTCATGAGGTTGCCGTTGTCAAATAATGCTTTAAATTTTTAGATAAGGTTGTTGTAATCATAATAAGGAGTTACACTCCTAGTTGTATTAGGTCTCTAGGACTGCTAGTTAGCTGTCATTTGCATTTAATAGTTAGTTTTAAGTATCAATAGGTGTCATAGTAGGATGAATTCGAATTCTCCTCATGCTGGAGGAGGAATCTAATTCATGTAATGAAATCTATATATTGGAGAAGATGTAATGCACAAAAGGTTGGAATTTTTTGTAAAGAACTTTCATATTGTGCTTTTGTGTAAGACTTAAGACACTGTTTGAAGTAATACAGTATTTGGCTTTGCTTCTCAGGATTCAGAAGGACTTCAATGTTCAAAATGTCTTATGGTTCTCCTCTTCTCATTACTTACAGTGGTATGAATGTATGAGTACTTAGAATTCATTATTTATGCTCTAACTTCCTTCCTACAGTTGTAGACTGTGTTTTCCTTTATGCTTCTGATGTGCTCTCCATATGTTGAATTCTAGATGCCCTGACCTCCATGTAAAGCCAATATTATTGTCATACTAAAACATTTCTTGACTCCATAAGCCCAATGGACGTTTACTGATTGTGTTCAACCATTCATATTTCTTCACTTGTTTCATAGAGTTAGCCATCTAATTCATTATCAAAATCTTTAACCTAGTGAGAGAACCCTCTCAGGTTGAGGAGTCTAAGCCTTAGCCAAAAGTTGGTTTGAAATAGTTACTCAAAGTCTTCCTGATCAGTAGCCTATTCGGGTTGTGTTTTGTGATAAAACATTCTTCAAATAGAATGACATCACTGTATACTCAAAATAACCCCATTTTGTTGCAAATATGGTTTTATGCCAATATTCTTTGGTGATCCTCACTTGGCTATCCTCGAAAATCCATCCATAAATGAGTAAGCTTCCTATCCTCCCATGTTTTCTAGAATCTCATCTGTGTATGGGGTATGAAAGGGGTCATGTGCACAAGTGTCATTCAAATTTTGCATGTCCACATAAATTCTTACCTCGCTTAATTTATTTTTCTGAACCACTATCAGGCTGGTCCACATTGATTCTTCCATTGGTTTGATGATTCCTGCTTACAACATATTCTCTAGTTCCTATTTGAAATTCTCTTTATAAATTGAATTCAACATTTAACATTGTTTCCTCAAGTTTTAAAGGAGTCCTCATTCCCCTATCTCCTTGAAAATTCCATTAATTTCTTCAAAGGTATTAGGGAACATGTTTTGGTAGTCATGTAGTAAGTCTGCAACCTTCTTGATGATGTTGTCATCTAAACAGTTTCAAATGATCGCTATCTTAGGAGTTTCCTTTTTCCCAATGTTCACATTTCAAGTCCTAACAGGTTGCATATACTCCCTTGACTATAATGGTAGTCCACCTACCACGTGTTCTCCCTCCACTTATGGGATTTGTATATCGCAGGGATCATCGTCATCCTCCCCTTGCTCCGTGACATTGTTGTAGTCTAAAAACTCCTACACCCATTGCAGATGTTTAAGCATAGAACATAGCAGTGCACTTCCCAACATTGTCGGTTCCTTTACAGGAAATATCTTCAATCATAGCACCTTCAATGTTTCATCCATCGCTGGTTCTTCTGCTTCAAAGCTGAATATGGCCCTAAATTTATCTGCAATTTCATTCCAGTCCTAGGTTTCTCTACACGCTTCCAGTTCAATATACTAGTTAGTTGGAATGATGTCTGAGGTGTGTATGAATCGATGCACCCACTCTTGTTTTGGGACTTATCCCTTGGTCCATGCTACAATGCACCTCTTTGTGTGTGTCTTAGGGAACTCTGTGCCTGAATATTTATCTCCAGGGATCCTAGAGTTGGTCCCAAATCTAACATTCATCAGTTTTTTACACTGCTACCATCCCACAACTTGTTCCTTATGCGTACCCCACCATCTAGATGGGGTGGCACACAATGCAGTGTCCAGTGAGGGAATCGTTTAATAATGCAGTATCTAGCATTCATAATCCTGGAAAAAATATATACTTCTGACAACCCATTAGAGAGAGGTGGATCTTGTACTTAGTTCCTATCCAGTGCACCATTCACATAATATGTGCGCATCTCTGGGTACTGACTTCATTTAGCCAGTTCAGTAAATTCTCCAAGGCTTCTTTTGAATTTGAGGCTCAGGATCTAATGCTATGCTCGCTCATCACTCTTTCAGCTATGGGATATACATAATTGTCCTACCTAGTTGTGACATTATAAATATTGTCCAATTCCTCCTGAATTACCTCACCTTTTACTATCTCAACATATCGATCCCCTTCACATGGACCCAATGGTGCTATCACTTGGATATCCTTGCCTTCAAAAGTAATTTGTACTTTCTTTAAATTAATAATTACATGCTTGTCAAAAGCTGAACCGATTCCCAATAGAGTAGGATAGGGATCGATGTCATCCACAATCTCGATCACCTCAAAGTCAGTAGTTCTTGATACCTCATCGATATCCTCTATCACTCTGGTCAACCGTACAATGGGAAATATGCATTGTTGGTTCGCTAATCTAAGTTGAATTGGTGACAAGTCAGTTTTGGCTTTCTCATCACCTCCCATGTGGTTTTTGATAAAATATTTACATATTTTCCAAGCTCCAAGATGATGTCATCCATCTCATATTCTTCGATATATGTGCCAAACTGTAATTCTTTATTCGTTCTCTTCTTGTGTGCCACCTGCCTTTTTGTGCACGCCGAAGTCTATTTAATGGCTATCTTTGGTCCATCAACACACCAATCCAACATATTCCTGAACTTTTTGAGAGATTGGGGACCTTTTAGTAACTCTAAGCAACTTTGTAGCAAGTTTTCAACTAGATCTATTGTTGTCATCGACACCTCACCTGTGGTGTTATAATATAACTCCAGCATGGCCTAGCCTCTAGTGTATCCACTTTTGCTACGACCATATCCCACCGAGCCTCCTTATAAGTCGCATTCTATTGTGAATGGTCAAATTTCAGTGGGGGTTCAGGTGCTCTCCTTACACATTGGGGCTATAATGTTTGGGGTCTCGCAACATCTAACCCTATCCTAAAACCTCCTCAAGTTTCCAACCCGCTATTGTATCCTATGAGGTTTGACCACTATCATTTACATGTTGGGTCCCTTATTCTCATACCCTTCGGTGATCAGTTGGGGGAAATTCTTAGTCGAATGTCTAATGATTTGCAATAGATACACATGCAACAAGGGTTAGTGCAATCCCATGTCAAGTGGACCTATTGACCACAATTATAACAAACTATAGTGATTTATCATCTTTTAAATCCCCCACTTCCCCAACTAGTCCTCTAGCTCCTCTAGACACTATTTCTGGACCTCAACCTTGCTGATTATATTTTCCACCTTGACTATACCTAGCTTGGTTGAAGTCATTCATCACGACCTCAGTGCCTTTAGGTCCTTCTACTCAGAATGGGTCAAAAACACATTCACTGATCAAATCCTATGCATGATAATGATGGATATCATGCCCTAAAAACTTGCAAAAGTCACAAAAATAAGTGTCAGCCATAGCTTCATTTTAGCATCATTAAGCAATTACTCAATATATGGCCCCGCACTTGACATATCTCACACCACATCCCTCTACCCTTTGCAAGCGAATTTTTTGTGCCAGATGACATTTAGTTTGTGATTTCTTTTTGTATGATTAGTTTTGTTGTGCTAATAACAATTACAGATTTATAAATATGTGCATGCTTATTGATCCTTGTTCTGAGGTTTCATTAGTTGTTTGTGCATAAAATCAGAGAAATTTCCTTCAGTTTAAAAGGACATTCATGAGAAAAATAACTTCAGAAACAAATAATGAACATAGAACATTTACAGTGCAACATCAAAGAGACACATTAAAATAGTGTTTTGATGAAGGATTTCACCCCTTCTGGGCTACATCTCCTTGGTCCAACTTCCATGGTTTAGACCTCTGTATTAGATCAACGTGGAAGAAATGATGTTTAAAAAGCTTTGTGGCTCCTGGTACCTACACCAATGTGTTTAGAATGTCCAAATTATCCAAGAATACCTCTTTCTGAGCTCAATTTGGTTGAAAATTGCTCAATATATGCTTCATTCAATGTTTCCCTAGGAAACCTCGCTAAAACTGGAGAAGACTCCAGTTAGCGCCTCCAAAATTGGTAATTCTGTTGAAATTGGCACGCCTCCAAAACTACTACCATATTTAAATACAGATTAATTAACTTAAACCTGTATTAGTGGCACTCTAAGCACACTTAACCGTTAGCGTTGGTTATGGTTTACATTGTGTGGTTGTATGGTGAGGGGGCTGCCCTGTAGGGTTGGCTCCCTCTACTCCATCGTTAGCCTCACTGTAGGCTTAAATAAAATATTGTGGCTACCATTTATCAAACCCACTTTTGGCTCAATAGTTCTGCAATGGAGTTGGGAGGGGGAGGTCACAGGTTCAACCCGCCCTCCACCCCTCCCTTCGTATAATTTGCCACCATAAATATTGCACCATTAATTTTTTTTATATATATGCAGATTTGGATATAGTTTGAAATTACTAATATTCATTATAAATAATATAAATATATAATAATTATAATATAGTATATGATATTAAAATCATATAATATATATATATATATTTCTAAAAAAATAGTTTCCACATAATATTCACCATGAACTCATAATTCCACCTTGGAGGATATTGGGCAATTTCACCTTCACACAACCAAGCTAGAGAATCCTGAAGTGGCACTTGTCACAACCTCATTGGGCAAAAAATGAAGAAGATTCCCACCATGCTTACTATATCACCATGTCATCATTCTGTCCTATTCTACAATTTTTTTCGCTGTTTAGGAAAACGAACCACATGCCTTTTCTCCTTCATCTAGACTTAGTTTTTAATAAAACGAATTTCGTTGTGATTGCATTGATGAGATGGACGCAATAATTTAGGTTTTGATCCAATATGAGAACTTTTATTTTGAGCTAAATACTGAGCACCTGATCATTCCTCCACAACAAAATCCTTTTGGACCCCAAAAGATACTATCAATTGTTTAGCAGGTGAGGGCACAACTTCCTTACCTTCTCAGTCTACAACCATTTGGCTTGAGAAGGCTTTTGTCCCTTGAGTCCCACTCTAAGGTATTCAACATCCCCTCTCTTTGAAGTTCTGGTTCTTTTGTCAAGTATGAGATCTTATTGAAGCTCATCTAAATATTCTAGTGAGAAATCATCTATTGATGGTAGCTGAACATGCTCTCCTTGATTCTCAGTCAAAGGAGGCTCAAATAATCTCAAATTCTCAACATTAAAAACAAAGTATATTTGCATATAAGGAGGCGAATCAAGCTTAAATGCATTGTTACCAATCTTTTCCAGAATTTTAAAAGGACCATAATGGATTGGTTTAATATTTTTACCTTCCCCTTGAAGTCTCTCTTTACTAATATATAACCAAACTTCCACCAACTTGAAATCTGTGATCAACATAATGTTTGTCATGCCTTGCCTTGTAGCTTATTTGACTTTTATCAAGCTGTTCCTGCACTGTATGATGTATCAACTGAATTTTATCTATGAAATTCCTTGCCTTATCAATGTCACTATGACCATCGATGGCAACATCCTTCTCAAAGATGAATTCCAATGGTGATCTTGTTAAGTACCCATAACATGCCTCAAATGGCGATGTGTTTTTGGAAGAATGCTTTGCCCTGTTCTATGCATGTTGTATGTAGTGCAAATATTCATCCCACAACTTGGGATGTTTGCTGCAATATCCTCTAAGAAGATGAATGATTGTTCTATTGACCACCTCGGTTTGTACATCTATTTGTGGATGAAAGTTTGTGCTCTTCTTCAATTTTGTGTCCATCATGTTCCATAGATTTGACCAAAAATTTCCAGCAAATCGAGAATCGCGATCACTTACAATAGAAGTAGGAAGACCAAAAGAGCCCAAATGTTTTGGAAGAAAAGATGAGTTGTTTGTTCAGCTGTAATTTTGTTTTTACATGGTTTTAATATGCACATTTTGTTGAACCTGTCTGCAATGACAAACAAGTAATAATGACGTTTCCTTGGTAATGGAATTACCTCCTAAAAAATCCATTGAGACACTCTCCCATCGACGTGAGGGTACTAGAAGTGGAGTGTATAAACCAAGTTTCCTATTGCTAGGCTTACTTGTAGCACATAAAGAACATCCTCTTATGAAATGAGAAACATTATCCAAAATGCATGGCCAATAAAAATACCTTTGAAGATTCGCTATTGTCTTGCCTACACCAAAGTGTCCAGCAATCAATGAAGTTTGCGCCTCCTTATGCTATTGTTTCTTTCTCCCTGTGGAATACACAACTTGCCCAAGTGATACAACAAACTATTATGTACATGATAATCCAACTCTTCAATTTGATTTCCTTGACTCAAGCTTGCATATACTTCTTGAAATTCACTATCATTTGCATATTGTTCTATGTAAATTTCATACAAAACAGAATTATGCTTGAGTGTAACATATCAATTTATAATAGGCCTTGAAAGCATATCAGCTACCTTATTGTAGATTCCCTTTTTATACCTAAAAACCAAATGAAAATGTTGTAGAAAACCCATCCATCAAAAATGTCATGATTGCAGCAACATTGAATGTGACTGTAAATACTATAATGGTTGATTGTCAGTATGGATGATGGTCTCCTTTCCCATCAAATAGTGCTTCCATTTCTTAACACTTTGTACCAATGCATAAATTTCTTTCTCATATGTGGGATGGTTAGTTACATCTCCATTAAATATTTCAGAATGAAATGAAATTGGCTTACCATGTTGCAATAGAACTACTCCCATGGCATAATCGCTTGCATCTGTTTGAATCTCAAATGGCTGTCTAAGATCTGGAAGTGCCAATACCGGTGATGAACTTATCTTTTTCTTCAAACCATCCAATGCTTTCTGTTGTACATCTACATAGTTGAGACTTTCTTGACACTTATCAATGCATGTAATGGGGCTGCAATGGAAGAAAAATTAGCAATAAACTTACTCTAATATTGTGTTGCTCCTAAAAAGATTCTTACCTTTGTAACTGTATTGGGCTTGGGTCAATTCAGAATGACCTCAACCTTAGAGGGGTCTATATTTAGTTCACCTCCTCCAACAATGTGTCCCAAATACACCTAAGATGTCTTTCCAAATTCACACTTTGACATCTTTAAAAGCAATTGTTCTTTTCTCAAGACCTCAAGTACTTTGTTTACATGCATGACATGTTCATCTCTTGACTTGCTAAATATGAGGATATCATCTAAGTAGACAATTACAAAATCATCTAGAAATTGTCTCAATAGATCATTCATTACCCTCATGAAAGTGGCTAGAGCATTTGTAAGACCGAAAGGCATAACAAGCCACTCAAACAATCCTTGTTTAGTTTTAAATGCAGTTTTCCAAATGTCTTCTTCAACTAACTTGATGATAACCACTTCATAAATCTAACTTGGTGAAATACTTTGCATACCTCAAATGATCAAGAAAATCATCAATTCTTGGGAGTGGATGACCATTATTTACCTTGATTTTGTTTAGTGCACAAAAATCCACACACATGCATGAAGTTCCATCCTTCTTTGGCACCAAGGCAAGGGGCGAACCACATGGCGAAGTAGATGGGCGTATGCTATCTTTTCTCAGATATTCTTGAATTTTCTTTTTGATTTCCAAGCTCTCCATAATAGACATGCGATACATGCTAATGTTTGAAATTGGAACCCTGTTGCAACTGAATCTCATGTTGAATTCCCCACTTGGGAGGTAACCCCTTTGGTTCCTGAAACATCTCACCATGCTTTCTTACCACATCAAAAAAATAATATTTCAATTTATCATCACAACTTTCAAAAGATTCATAATCAATATCATTCTTTTTCTTGATCATGAGAAGCACAAAATTTTTACTTGCATTTACTAGTCTCTTCATCTGCCCGGCATTAACCAAAGAAATGTTCAACTTTTTGTGATGGGTTGTCACTATGTACTCCGTCCCATTCTTGAGCAATATGTATTTGTTATCATGGTGATAAAATACTGCTTTTCTATCATACAAATAAGGACTACCCATGATTCCTAAGATGTCAATTAGAACTGCATCTAATTCAACTTCATCAATGAACTTTTGAGTAATGGCGAACTTGAATAAAGACTTCCTTGTAACCTGTAAGTTTGCATTGTTTACTATCCAACCCAATGGATATGGCTTATGATGAGGTACAATTTCAAGGTTTAGTTTTTTAACCAATTCTTCTAAAATCAAGTTTGATTGTGACCCACTATCAAATAATGCATCAATCTTTGTATGATTTGAAATCACTCTAACATGAAACAATTCTATTCTTGATTGTTCACTTGGAGTGTTGTTTTGACTATGTGATGAACTAGTGCTTGGAACAATTTATTTTCCTTTTGTTACCATGGCTGAAATCTTGGTCTCATCACCATAATCTAAACCAAGGTCATGTTGTGTGGTAGCGATCGTCTTTTGCTTTCCCTTATTGTTTTGTTTCTTAGGCCTTAATTCGGGATGCAATTTCCAGTAGTAGGCTTCATCATGCCCCTCTTTGGAATAATGTTTGCATGTGATTTTGTCCCCTTCTTTATTGACACTTGAATTCTTCTTTCCCTTCCATTTTCCACCCTTTTCTTTCTCCTTACCCTTGAATGGTTTTCTCTTACTACCCTCTTCCTGAATCTTCTTTCCTCTAGATTCAAGGCATGTGGCTTGCACAAATACCTCATCTAAGTTATTTGGATTAAACATAAGGATAACATGTTTCGTATATGAATGTAAACCCCAAATATATTTCAGTAGTGTATCTTGGGAATTCAAATTCACTCCTAATAACAAAGCCCTTTTCCTAAACTCTAGTGTATAATCTTGGACTGTTTTGCCTTTAAGATGCCTAAAATTATGCCAAATCTTAATGGATTTTTGCATATAGGCTAAAGGATAAAATTGTCTTTTAATTTCTGAAACAAATTCAACCCAAGTGATGGATATCTTACCATGGATTCTTATTTCCTCTTGAGTCTTTGCTTCCCACCAAACTAGTGCAACTCCTTCTAGCCTTAATGAAGCCAACTGGATCTTTATATCGTCTTCTTGAAGGTTCTAAATTTTTGCAGTATACCTCCAACTGTCGAATCCATTTGTCTAACTTTTCTACATTCACCTCTCCATTACACGTGGGAAGTTCGAATTTTATGTCCAATTTCAGTAATGGAGTCTTTCCTTTTGGGGTTTTGGAATGAGTATGGGAAATTTTAGTTGTGGTAGTGGAAGATGACGTTGTGTGAGATGGTGAATATGATGAGGAAGATGATGAGGATGGTGGAGATGAAGGTGGCTTTCCACCATTCCCTTTGGAATCCTTCTTCTCATCTTTTTTGTCCTCTGAGCTTCCTTCTCCATGCGGAGGTTTAGAACTCTCTCCAACCATTCTAGTGTTCCTCTCTTCATAGATGAATTTATGTTAGGGTCCCCCCCTAACCCCTTATTTATATAATAGGATCAAGTCATAGTTATAGTTAAGTAATGAGTCAATAAAGCCCATATTAATAATTGTAAGTGGTTAACCCGCATTTAATGAAGGTACCACAATTAGTTGTAAATGGGCCATGGTATTAGATAGATGGCATTAATAAGAACCATGGTATTGCCCCATGGTATTGCATGTATGAATCCTATATAAAGGATAAAGACTCCCCTCGAGGAGCATCGTGTCTTATTTTGTAATTGAGCTTTGCTCTATTGGAGGTTTCCCCCTCGAAGAGGCAAGTGAACATTGCTTTTTGAATAATAAAATACTTGCTGTTATTTCTCATTGTTCTATGTTCTGGGTATATTTCTCCGCATATTTGGTATTTTGGTATCATCTTGCAGGTTAAGAGCATAACAAGTGGTATCAGAGTGCTTTCCAGGGCAGGTGGGATCTCCAATTTTTAGCAATTTTTCTTTTTTTTGGCTAGAGACGTGTTTTAGCATATTCATTGCCAATGGTCACCACCCATAGGCTCAAAGAACTACCCAAACGCTCAAGGTTCAAAAGGTGTCACCGGCTAAAATGGCGGAAAGAAGAAAACAAGGATTATGTTGCTACTGTGATGAGAAATACTCCCCCAGGCATAAATGGAAGGAGCCCAAATTCTTTCAAATTGATGCTACTGATCACAGTTCATTGGAGGAAGCCCCACCACTTGAGAAACTAGAGGAGGAAGAAGAGGACAACCAGCAGGACAATGTACCTGAAGAACCAGTTATCTCGCTACATGCTTTGGCAAGGATTTCTTCACCTCAAACTCTCAAAATCTGAGGTTTTATTAAGCATCGCCCAGTAATAGTCTTGATTGATATTGGAAGTACACATAATTTTATCCATCAAAGAGTCGTGAATGCAGTGCATTGTTTTGTCTAAGTAGTTTCTAACTTCTAGGTCCAAATTGTTGATGGGGGAACAATGAAATGTAAAGGCGGCTGTGAAAATGTCAAACTTCAAATGGGGGATTATCAGTTAAAGACCCACATGTTTTCCATACACATGGGAGGGTCTGACATTGTCCTTGGTGCTGAATGGCTTTGCACACTTGGCCCAATCACAATGGATTTCCAGGAGTTACATATGAGCTTTAAGTAGAACAATCACACACATACCCTCTGCGGACTCCAGGCGGGAGCTCCCTCTATCATCAGCTCACATCGGATGAAAATTTTGTTAAAAAAGGGCCACCATGGAGTTATAGCTCAATTTAATGCCATCCAGGCCTTTGAACCCAATTCTCTTCATATTCATCCTGAGATGCAACAGATCTTAAACAACCATCTGCCAGTCTTTGACAAGCCTCATGAGCTTCTAGCTTCGAGAGGGGAATTATGATCATAGCATTACTTTGGTCCAAGGGGCCCAACCACCAAATGTGTGCCCACATAGATATCCGTTTGCCCAAAAGAATGAAATAGAAAAAATAATCAAGGAACTCTTAGAAGCAGGCGTCATTCATCCCAACATTAGTCCTTATTCATTGTTGGTGGTAATGGTGCTCAAGAAAGATGGGGAATGGCATATGTGTCCAAACTTCAGGGCCCTTAATAAGTTGACAGTCAAAGATAAATTTCCCATCCCGGTTTTCGATGATTTGTTGGATGAACTAAATGGGGCTCAATTCTTTACTAAGCTAGACCTTCTCTCAGGCTACCACCAAATTCGCATGAAAGAAGTCGACATTCCAAAAACTGCTTTCCAAACTCATGAAGGTCGTTATGAATTCTTGGTCATGCCATTCGGTCTTTGTAATGCCCCATCCACTTTTCAAAGCCTTATGAACCACTTGCTCAAACCATATCTTAGAAAATTTGTCCTTGTTTTCTTTGATGACATCCTCATCTATAGTCGCACCTGGGTGGTACATATTCAACATGTAGATCTGCTCTTGCAACTGCTCTGCAAGCATAAATTATTTTTCAAGATGTCCAAGTGTTATTTTGGCATGGAAGAAATTGAGTATTTGGACCACATTGTGGGGTGTGAAGGTGTCAGTGTGGACCCCAAAAAGATCCAGGCAATGCAGGATTGGCCTCAACCTAAGACCTTGAAGAGCCTGAGAGGATTTTTGGGTCTCACAAGCTACTATCGTAAATTTGTCCAAAATTATGGTCGCATTGCTAGGCCTCTCACTCAACTCCTCAAGAAAAATTCATTCCTCTGGAATGCTGAAGCATAATAGGCCTTTACATCTGTCAAACATGCAATGTGTTCCACTCCAGTCTTAGCCCTACATGACTTCACCAAATCTTTTGTGATTGAATGTGATGCTTCAGGTATAGGTATTAAGGGGGTCTTAATGTAGGAAGGTCAACCATTGGCCTTCACGAGCCAACAACTAAGTGGGAAGAATCTGGGACAATTTACCTATGAGAAGGAGATGATGGCCATCTTACATGCAATAGATACCTGGCGACCATACTTATTGGGGCGACGTTTCCAAATCCACATAGACCATCAAAGGCTTAAATATTTTCTGGAGTAGCGCTTATCCTCACCACAACAAACTAAATGGCTACCCAAAATGCTGGGATATGATTATGAGATCATTTACAAGAAAGGGTGTGAAAATATTGTAGTAGATGCATTATCCCTCCAATTTGAGGAGGAAAGTACCCTGCTCGCAAATTCCCTTCCCATTCTAGAATGGATTGAAGAGGCTCGCAAGGAATGGTTTTCATATCCTTGGCTCTCCCAACTCATTAATCAATTGTAGGCGGATCCAAATTCCACAGTGGGCTACTTGTGGTAGGATGAGATTCTTCACTACAAGGACAGAGTCGTAATATCACCAACATCCACCCTCAAAAGCCGCATTTTGGTGGAGTTGCACTCATCTCCCAATGCAGGACATTCAGGCTTTCAGAAGATGTATGCTCGCACTCGAAGATCATTTTTTTGGATAGGCATGGAAAAGGACATTCTTACTTTTGTAGCTGAATGCGACGTCTGTTAGCGCCACAAAGGAGAAATAGTCAAATCCCCAGGCACATTACAACCATTGCCCATCCTAGCCTCAATCTGGACGAAGGTTTCTATGGATTTCATTATGGGTCTTCCAAAGTCAGGAAACAAGTCAGTCATCATGGTGGTTGTGGACAAACTTTCTAAGTATGCTCATTTTTGCACCCTACCCCACCCTTTTACATCGACTTTGGTCGATCAATCTTTCATGGACCAGATCTTCAAATTGCATGGCATGCCCACTTCTATTGTGTCTGATCATGACCCGGTCTTCACCAGTAACTTTGGGCAGGAACTCTTCAGGCTACAAGGTACCAAACTATAACTCAATACTTCCTATCATCCATAAACTAATGGTCAAACTGAAGAAATCAACAAATGTCTGGAAACCTACCTTAGGTGTTTCACTTCAAAAAGCAACATCTCTGGTTAGAGTGGTTACCTTTAGCTGAATGGTGGTATAACACCAACTATCATGCCACCACCAAAATGACTCCATATGAAGCAGTTTATGGCCAACTCCCTCCTTCCCTTACTTCTTATATCAAGGGATGCTCGAAGGTACAAGCAGTGGATCAACTCCCACAAAACCACACAACCATGCTAGCCCACCTTAGAGAGAATCTTTATCAAGCTCAAAACTGCGTGAAGCAACAAGTAGATCAACATCGCTTAGAACGCCAATTTCAAGAAGGGGATCAGGTATTTTGAGGCTGCAACCATATAAGAAAACATCACTCAAAGCCAAGGGTTGTCAGAAACTATCTCCAAAATTCTACGGACCGTATCAAGTACTTCAACGCATTGGAGAAGTTTCCTACAAGCTAGCTTTGCCACCCACTACAAAATCCATCCAGTCTTCCATGTGTCATGCCTCAATAAAGTGATTGGGAACAATTGCAGAATTCAAACCAGTCTACCTGAATTGGATGAAGAAGGGTCAATCTAGCTCCAACCTGAATAGGTTCTTGACACACGAGAATGGCACCTGCGTGGCCGCATGATCAAGGAAGTCCTTGTCAAGTGGAAAGACACCTCTCCGGAAGATGCAACCTGGGAACCAGCCACTATTGTTCAATAGTTTCCATAGCTTCCGAGCCTTGAGGACAAACCGGCTATTCTTATGGGGGAGGCATGTTAAAGTCCCACCCTAACCCCCTTATTATGTAATAGATCGAGTCATATTTATATTTAAGTAAAGAGATCAATAATAGCCCATATTAATAATTGGTAAATGTTAACCAACCGCATTTAATGAAGGGGACCACAGTTAGTTGCAAATGGGACCCAATGGTATTAGATAGAATGGGTAATTAATAGAACCCGAGGTAATGCCGTCATGGTATTGCATGTATGAATCCTATAATAGAACGATGAGAGACTCCCCTCGAGGAGCATCGTGTTTTATTTTGTAATTGAGCTCTGCTCTATTGGAGGTTGCCCCCTCGAAGAGGCAAGTGAACATTGCTTTCTGAATAATAAAATACTCGTTGTTATTTCTCATTGTTCTATGTTCTGGGTATATTTCTCTGCATATTTGGTATTATGGTATCATCTTGCAGGTTAAGAGCATAACACTTTAACCATATCAGTCATATTATAGAAAGATTTCTTGAATTCTTCCTCTTCTGAAGAGTGACCTTCAGGCTCTCTTTCTCCAGACATAATGGCAATGGATTCAGGCTTAGAAATTGGTACTGCTTGTACCTCTTCAATCTCAGTTGAAGACAAAACTTGAGGAGTTTCAAGTGCAGCTGGAATTGAAACTTTGGGTGGTGGAGATTGTGGCCTTGTGGCTCTCCTTCCTCTAGGCATCACATCAAGAGTTGCAACTAATAGCTTCCCTTCTCATCTCTACAACTTTAAGCTTGTAACCATCACAATTTTTGCAACCATTGAAACTGTAATTGCACAAACTCAAGTAATCAAGCAATTTAACCTTTGCTATGATACCAACTTGATATGTTTTTTTGTGAATAGTTTTGTTGTGCTAATAACAATTACATATTTATAAATATGTGCATGCTTATTGCTCCGTGTGCTGAGGTTTCATTAGCTATTTGTGCATACAATTAGGTAAATTTCCTTAAGTTTAAAAAGACATTCATGAGAAAAATAGCTCCAGAAACAAATACTGAACAACAAACACGTATAATGTAGAAAACCATCCAAGAGACACATTAACATATTGTTTTGATGAAGGAGTTCACCTCTCTCGGGCTACATCTCCTTGGACTAGCTTCCATGGCTTGGGCCTCTGTATTAGTTCAATGTGGAAAAAATGTTGTTTACAAAGCTCTATGACTCCTGATACCTACACTAATGTGTCTATAATGTCAAAATTAGCCAATAACACCTATTTCTAAGCTCACTCTGGTTGAAAATTTCTCAATATATGCTTCATTCAATGTTTCCCTAGGAAACCTCGCTAAAACTGGAGAAGACTCCAGTTAGCACCGTTGAAATTGGCGCGCCTCCAAAACTGCCACCATCTTTAAATACATATTAATTAACTTAAACTCGGATTATTGGTGCTCTAGGTGCACTTATCTCTTAGCGTTGTCCATTATTTACATTGCGTGGTCGTATGGTGAGGGGGTTGGCTCCCTCCACTCTATCATCGGCCTCGCTGTATGCTTAAATAAAATATTGTGGCTACCGTTTATCAAACCCGATGTTGGCTCAACGGTTCTATAACAGAGTTGGGAGGGGAAGGTCATGGGTTCGACCCGCCCTTCGCCCATCCCTTCATATATTTTTCTAGCATAAATATTACACCATTAAATTGTTTATATATATGTGGATTTGGATGTAGTTCGAAAATATATATCTATATGTATATATATAATTTCCACATAATATTCACCATGAACTCATAATTCCATCTTGGAGGACATTGGGCAATTTCACCTTCACACAACCAAATTGGTGAATCCTGAAGTGACACTTGTCACAGCCTCATTGGGAAAAAACTGAAGAAGGTTCCCATAATGCTAATTGTACTTCTATGTCATCATTTTTTCATGTTCTGCAAATTTTTTAGTTGCTTAGGAAAACGAACATCAGGCCTTTTCTCCTTCATCCAGACTCAGTTCTCAGTGAAATGAATTGCGTTGTGATCCTCTTGACGAGATGAAAACATTCGTATAGGTTTCGAGCCAATCTGAGAACCTTTAATTTACTGAGCACCTAATCATTCCTCCCCACTAAAAGCCTTTTGGACCCCAAAAGATACTATCAATTGTTCAGTAGGTGAGGGTACAGCTCCCTCACCTTCTTGGTATGCAACCATTTGGCTTGAGAAGGCTTTTGTCCCTTGAGTCCCACTCTAAGGTATTCAACATCCCCTCTCTTTGAAGTCTTGGTTCTTTTGTTAAGTATGAGATCTTGTTGAAGCTCATCTATATATTTTGGCAAGAAATCATCTATTGGTGGTAGTTGAACATGCTCTCCTTGATCATCAATCAAAGGAGGCACAAACAATCTCAAAATATCAACATTAACAACAGAGTATATTTGCATATAAGGAGGAAAATCAAGCTTAAATGCATTGTTACCAATCTTTTCCAAAATATTAAAAGGACCTTAACGAATTGGTTTAAGCTTTTTACCTTCCCCTTGAAGTCTCTCTTTGTTAATAAATAACCAAAATTTGGCAGCAACTTGAAATTTGTGATGAACCCAATGTTTGTCATGCCTTGCCTTGTAGTTGCTTTGACTTTTCTAAAGTTTTTATTGCATTGTATAATGTATCAATTGAATTTGCTATATGAACTTCCTTTCCTTATCAATGTCATTGTGACAATCGATGGAAACATCTTTCTCAAAGATGAAGTCCAATGGTGATCTTGGCAAGTACCCATAACATGCCTCAAATGGCGATGTGTTTGTGAAAGAATGCTTTGCCCTATTGTATGCATGTTGTATGTAGTGCAATTGTTCATCCCACAACTTGGGATGTTTGTTGCAATATCCTCTAAGAAAATGAATAAATGTTATATTGACCACCTCGGTTTGTCCATCTGTTTGTGGATGAAAGGTTGTGCTCTTCTTCAACTTTGTGTCCATCATGTCCCACAAATTTGACCAAAAATTCCCAACAAATTGAGAATCTCGATCACTTACTATAGAAGTAGGAAGACCAAAATGAACCCAAATGTTTTGAAAGAAAATATGAGTTGTTTGTTCAACTATAATTTTCTTTTTACATGGTGTTATTATGCACATTTTGTTGAACCTGTCTACAACTACATACAAGTAATCATGATCGTTCCTTGACAATGGCAGACCTCCTACAAAATCCATTGAGATACTCTCCCTTGGATTTGAAGGTATCGGAAGTGGAGTGTATAAACCAATTTTCCTATTTCTAGGCTTACTTGTAGCACATAAATAACATCCTCTTATGAAACGAGAAAAATCCAACATGCGTGGCCAATAACAATACCTTTGAAGATTCACTATTGTCTTGCATACACCAAAGTTTCTAGCAATCAATGAAGTGTGCACCCCCCTTATTATATTGTTTCTTTCTCCCCGTGGAATACACAACTTGCCTGAGTGATACAACAAATTGTTATGTACATGATAATCCAACTCTTCAATTTGTTTTCCTTGACTCAATGTTGCATATACTTCCTAAAAGTCACTATCATTTGCATATTGTTCTATGTAACTTTCACGCAAAACAGAATTATGCTTGAGTATAATAGATGAATTTACAACAGGCCTTGAAATCATATCAGCTACATTATTGTAGATTCCCTTTTTATACCTGATAACCAAATGAAATTGTTGTAGGAAACCCATCCATCTGAAATGTCGTGACTGTTGTAACTTTGACTGTCACTGTAAATACTGCAATGGTTGATGGTTGGTATGGATGATGGTCTCCTTTCCCATCAAGTAGTGCTCCAATTTCTTAACACTTTGTACCGATGCATAAATTTCTTTTCCATATGTGGGATAGTTAGTTACAGCTCCATTAAATATTTCATAATGAAATGAAATGGGCTTACCATGCTGCAATAGAATTGCTCCCATGGCATAATCGCTTACATCCATTTGAATCTTGAATGGTTGTCTAAGATCCGAAAGTGCTAATACTGGTGTTGGACTTATCTTTTGCTTCAAAGCATCAAATTATTTTTGTTGTACATCTCCCCAATGGAAGACTTTCTTGACACTTTTCAATGCATGTAATGGCACTATAATGGAGGAAACGTTAGCAATAAAATTTCTCCAATATTGTGCTGTCCCTAAAAAGATTCTTACCTCTGTAACTGTATTGGGCTTGGGCCAATTCAGAATGACCTCAACCTTAGAGGGATCTATCTTCATTTCACCTCCTCCAACAATGTGTCCCAGATACACCAAATAAGTCTTGCCAAATTCACACTTTGACATCTTTAAAAACAACTGTTCTTTTCTCAAGAAATCAAGTACTTTGTTTACATGCATGACATGTTCATCTCTTGACTTGTTGAATATAAGGATATCATCTAAGTAGACAATGACAAAATCATCTAGAAATGGTCTCAATACATCATTCATAACCCTCATGAAAGTATCTGGAGCATTTGTAAGACCGAAAGGCATAACAAGCCACTCAAACAATCACTGTTTAGTTTTAAATGCAGTTTTCCAAATGTCTTCTTCAGCTATCCTAACTTGATGATAACCACTTCGTAAATCTAACTTAGTGAAATACTTTTCATACCTCAACTGATCAAGAAAATAATCAATTCTTGGGAGTGGATAACGATTCTTTATCATGATTTTGTTCAGTGCATGGAAATCCACACACATGCACCAAGTTCGATCCTTCTTTGGCACCAAGACAATAGGCGAACCACATGGCGAAGTAGATGGGCATATGATACCTTTGCTCAGCAATTCTTGAATTTGCTTTTTGATTTCCAGGCTCTCCATAATAGAGATGAGATACATTCCAATTTTTGGAAGTGGAACATCCTATTGCAACTGAATCTCATGCTAAATTCCCCTCTTGGGAAGTAACCCCTTTGGTTCCTGAAACATCTCGCCATGCTTTCTTACCACATCAAACAATTCAGATTTCAATTTATCATAACAACCTTCAAAAGATTCATAATAAATATCATTCTTTTTCTTGATCATGAGAAGCACAAAATTTTTACTTTCATTTACTAGTCTCTTCATCTAACCTGCATTAAACAAATGTTTAGCATTTTGCGATGGGCTCTCACTATGTACTCCAGCCATTCTTGAGAAATATGTATTTGTTGTCATGGCAATAAAATACTGCTTTTCTATCATACAAATAAGGACTACCCAAAATGATTCCTGAGATGTCAAGTGGAACTACATCTAACTCAACTTCATCAATGAACTTTTCAGTAATGGCGAACTTGAATAAACACTTCCTTGTAACATGTAAGTTTGCATTGTTTACTATCCAACCCAATGGATATGGCTTATGATGAGGTACAGTTTCAAGGTTTAGTTTTTTAACCAAGTCTTCTGAAATCAAGTTTGATTGTGACCCACTATCAAATAATGCATCAATCTTTGTATGATTTGAAATCACTCTAACATGCAACAACTATATTCTTGACTCTTCATTTGGAGTGTTATTTTGACTATGTGATGAACTAGTGCTTGCAACAATTTCTTTTCCTTTTGTAACCATGGATGAAATCTTGGTCTCATCACTAGAATCTGAACCAAGGTCATGTTGTGTGGTAGCGGTCGTCTTTTGTTTTCCCTTATTGTTTTGTTTCTTAGGCCTTAATTCAGGATGCAAATTCCAGCAGTGGGCTTCATCATGCCCCTCTTTGGAATAGTGTTTGCATGTGATTTTCTCCCTTTCTTTCTTCACACTTGCATTCTTCTTTCCCTTCCATTTCCACCCTTTTCTTTCTCCTTACCCTTGAATGGCTTCCTCTTACTACCCTCTTCCTGAATGTTATTTCCTCTAGATTTAAGGTGTGTGGCTTACACACATAGCTCATCTAAGTTATTTAGATTAAACATAAGGATAGTATGTTTCAGATAAGAATGTAAACCCCCAATATATTTCAGCAGTGTATCTTGGGAATTCAAATTCACTCCTAATAACAAAGCCCTTTTCCTAAAATCCTACGTATAATCTTGGACTGTTTGGCCTTTAAGCTACCTAAAATACTGCCAACTAATAATGGCTTTCTGCATATAGGCTAAAGGATAAAATTGTCTTTTAATTGCATAAACAAATTCAATCCAAGTGATGGATATCTTACCATGGATTCTCATTTCCTCTTGAGTCTTTGCTTCCCACCAAACTAGTGCAGCTCCTTCTAGCCTCAACGAAGGCAACTGGATCTTTATGTCATCTTCTTGAAGGTTTTGAATTCTGTAGTATACCTCCAACTGTCAAATCCAATTGTCCAAATTTTCTGCATTCACCTTTCCATTGTACATGGGAAGTTGAATTTTATGTCTAGTTTCAGTAATGGAGTTTTTCCTTTTGGGGATTTGGAATGAGTATGGGTAGTTTCATTGGTGGTAGTGGAAGATGATGATGTGTGAGATGATGGACACCTAACCAACTCATACACAAGTGGGTCAATTTGATCTCCTTGGGAATGACAAACTCTAGAAACTTTTTTCACAATTATGAGTTTTCTCTCAATTATATCAATTATGAAATAATTATCTCATGATTATAATATTTTGGAAAATTAATTATGAGAAATAACTCAATCAAGTAATTCCACCATTTTATCATGGGATAAATCTCACATAAGTAAAACAAAAGGTGAAAAGGGATGCATTTTAGCTAAACATATAAATTAAGTTTATATTGGGTTTCTCTCACTATAATGGAGTGGAAAGTAGAGTTATAATAGATTCCCCCTAATGCATGAGGTCAGAAGAGAAATTTATGGCCGAAATGCATTACAATAATACTCAAAGCTCAAAATGAGAGGAAGGAGCCAAGACTATGAAGCTGGATCGAAGGAAATCAAGTGCTAAAGTCTCAACTTTGCTAATAACATCCTCGAGGTGAGCATACCCATGCTCGGTCATAAAGAGATACTAAACATGGCTACCAAACATACACTGCAAATCCATGAAATGAAATTCTAGGACATGGCCATGAACAATACATAGTGGATGCATGTGACTCAACAATTAGATCATAGCCACTGGAAAATAAAATGTGGATCTATGCCATATTATACATTAGTAGGACTATGGACACATGACAAATAGAGAAGTGTCTCAAGATATTCGTCAAAGTACATGAATGATACATAATTCCAACGCACCCTAGGAAGGATGCCATATAAGAGCGATGTTCCTAACTTGGGTCTTTGATATAACCCCGATGGTATGAATCTACATCATGCAAGTATATGAGGTGAAGTTGAACATGATAGAAACCATCTAATTATCAACCAATGAGGTAAACGAGTAACAGATGCGAGGGAATCTACCAATGAGGAAAATGGACCCCAAGATACCTAATATAGTCCACTAAGTGTGAATAGATTAGCTCACGTCGAACACCAGTGAACTTGATCAATTAGGAGCTAATGATGTAAATCCACTGTCAATCACAAGGAAGTATGACACTGAGGTTTACAAACTTTAGAGTACTATTGACTCCTAGATCAAGCTCCTGGATAATGAGTTGAAGTCGACAAGAGAAGATCCATTGAAGGAGGGCCTTGATGTATCCCCCATAAATCGACATGGAACAAAACAAGATGATGTGACGTATGTATGAATTCATGAAACTATGAATTACAATTGACATAGGGATGGTCGACTCAAAAAGGTTAGCGGGCTACTACAAATGGCCAACATATGTTGAGAAATCCCTTGAACACATAGCAACATGACTAATGATCTCCATGTGATATCACACAATGACACGGGAGGCATCGAAGCATGCTCCATATGACTGGAAGAGTAACCAGTCGGACGAGTAAATAGACTCATAAGGATGGTATGACTCCTAGGCAAGCTAAAACCCTACTATGAGACAATGAAACAGACAGGTGGTAAAGGATGTTGTTGTTTGATGACTGATGGAAGTAAATGTTCCTTCCATTCTCTTTTTAATTTATTTTTATTTTTAATTTGTCCCCCAAGCCCGAAGGGAAAACCTCCTAGCCATAGTAGACTAGGGTATTCCTTTTTCATAACTATTCTATCTAAGTCCAGAAAAGGGTTAAGCGTATACTGGGTAGACAAGCCTTCAGGTACTTTTACAAGCGTGAAGGAGACAAGTTCACTCAATGATCTTCTCTAAATTAAAGAGTATGAAAAGAGCTTAGAAAACTCCTCTTGCAGGAATGAGTGGTATAAAGGATAACAACTAGTTCCTGTAATGTTGGAACTTCTCATCACATAATGAGGGCAAGAGGTTGGATAATAAGACCACTCATCATAGTTGTTCTTCCAAGAAAGGGGAAAACGCCAAGTGAAAGCAAATGATAGGCCAAGAAGATGGTGATGATGGAATGAATAAACCAAGGCTTAATCTGCAAAAGTAGGTTGATAAAAAGTGGCAATCATAATGGATAAAGTGTGGAATCCTCTAGGGGTATGGCCAAAAATATGACGAAGAAGAGGACATGAGGCTTCAAATTCTAGGTCATGGCAAGTCATGAGGGATTCTAAAAGGTAATAAAAAATGATTGCATGGACACCAATATGGAAAAGGGGTGTTAGCTAGGGTATCCATGATCAAGTAAACTCCATCGCCAAGAGAAAACATGCATAAGAGAAAGTGGCTAAACTCGCAACTTGACGAAGTCAGACCTAAGGCATAAATATGGCACTAACTATCAAAATAAAACGGTGATGGCAAAAATGACCTACCCATGTATGCCAGGTTTAAAGAAACACACCTAAGGTCTAATGTATGTCGCAATAAACGTGCCACATGTTCTGTAAAAACCATTTAGGAAGACTAGACCCATGGTTAAATCACATTGTTAGGGTCCTATAATAATAGGATTAATAATTTTGAATTGGCTATGTGCAGAAATTTTGAATAATATGACACATATTCACAGAGATTATCCCGATTATACATTATTGTGGAATACATGCATAATACATAACCTCCTCTATGTTGATCATCAATTTACAGAAGTAGAAACAATAACATGCGCACATTGAAGCATCAATCGCACATATCAACACAGTATTTTCCCGGGGAAAGCATCTCGCTAAAAACCCCAACTATTTGTATATTATATTGATTGAGAACATGTAACAATACATAGTACAATACTCTTCACAAGTATCCAGCACTATCTCCACCTGTTACACACAATACAGCTCAGATCTGATCTCCAAATCTCCTCCACTGCTTGCCTACCTCCACTGCACAATACCTACATGAGAATGAATGAATCAAAACTCATTCCAAGTTCTATTTACCTTGGAAAATCACTCACGCTGGAAATCACGTGAGCACAGGCTATATCACTGGGCATCTACTGCGCAATTCTCATGGGCATACTCAATCCATTGATTGTACAAGATCTCATGCACAACTGATAGTCACAACTCACCCTTTCACTTACCTCTAACATTTGTCTCCACTGAACTGTCCATGCACTAAGTTAACTGATGTATTCTTCAGTTGCATTATGAGTTAATAATTAGTGAATTAATTAATAACTAATTCACACAACTCATCACTTATTCTATTGGCCAGTTAGACTAAATACAACTAGTTCAACTAAGTCAAACTGAATACAACTCCATTAACTACTCATCTAACTCCACACAACTCAACCACTTGAGTTCTAACTGAAGTCCTTCATGCAATAGCTTAGTCAACCCATAGGTAACCACGTGATTCCTTCAGGCAGTTGCATGTGCCACATCTGTAGCTCCAACTGAAGTGCTCCAAGAGAATAAGATAAAGTTTAGAGTCCAAATATTACTAAGGGCTAATAATATTTGAATGTTTCTATTTTTACCTGACAGTCTAAAAATAGACTCTGATCACACTGCTGTGATCCAAAACATAGAATTCCATCTGTTTTTCCCAACATGACCAATCATCCATAAACAACATCCTGCATCTCATAGACCATGATCCATATGTCTAAAAATAGACAAAGTCTAAAAATAGGCTTTGCGCCAAAACTTGCCTGCGGGACCACTTAGTGAAGGCGACTCCTTTCCACTAAGCTCCATCATCTTGTTGCATTCTCAACAAGCATTTCTTGTTGCACACTTTTCAACACCTTGTTCGGAGGATAAACTTTCTCCTTGTACCCTGCTAGCCTCTCTTGCAAATCAATCAGAACTATCTGAATCTGATTAAGACCCTGCATTATACTTCCAATCGTTTCAATCATTGGATAATGATATCTCATATCAATATAAGACCTACCAACACAAAACAGGGGATCAAAACGTTAAAACCTTGATGTTCCTAGCACTCCAAACTCGTTGGGCATATGGGCATGTCAAGCTGATATAGAATTTGCAAACCCCAGACCAAATTTAGTATGTAATCACTAAATACAATCTGATACAATACACATTCCAACAGAAGGTGATAATTAAGATAAATACTCAATAACAAAATGCAGTAACAATAAAAATTTAGATACCCACGTGGTCTTTCCCTCAAACAATGGAGGAGGCTCTGATTTGGAGGTGAGAATGGCGGAATTAAATAGCTGCAATCGAGCAATACGACACCATAGAAAATATTTTGGTAAATCATGTACAAGTTTTGATATAGTAAATGAAATATATAATCAAACAATTGAGTGATTTAAACTTACAGCGTTGTCATCCTAACAAGGAGAATTATTGTTATGTAAATATGCCTTGTTGAAAATTTATTTACTCGGAGGCGCAAAGGGGTGTGACTTTTGTGAAGCTGATTTTGCCCACCTCTATGACTTTGGAGAATCTGATTTCACACAACTCTATGACATTCGCGAAGCTGATTTCGCGCAGCTATTATAGAGACTTAAAAAAAAACACAGTATTCACTCACGACAAAAGACACAGTGAAACAGAGTAAGCTTGGAACAACAATAAAACTTGGGATTAATTTCTAATTCATGAAAAATGCATTCAAGCTTGGAGCAACAATAAATCTTAGGATTAACTTCTAATTCATAAAAAATACATTCATATGAGACTACGGCTCATTCACCAAGTAAAAAAAAGGTTTACGGAGATTTTCACTAGACCTAGGATAACACACAAAAAACACAGTAACAGTTGTTTTCACACACCTATCAAAATTTGCTCCACCATTTTATCCTCAGAGACACTCCCTCTTTATTTATTTTTTTCTCTTACTCACAAAAAAATGACTTCTACATGATTCTTTATCTCAACATACATTTTTTTTCCATTAATGCATTATAGAGCAAATAATTAATACATTGTTGTCGTTGAGCGTGATCAGAATCGCGCAGGGGTTTGTGGAGTGTGGGAAATAGTCGCGGAATGAATGCTTGCCCATATCTAATTACCAAAATACATTAAATTCTTTAAATTCTTCGCTGTGTTGAGGAATGCTTCACGCGGTACTCTGTTCTGGCCTCAGTGCTTCCATATTCAAACAAAAACGCAACCTGCAAAAATACTTATGACAAGTATGGCTGCTGTCAGGGTGTTTAACGCGGTGGTTGGGATTAATATTTCCAACACTCCCCCTTAATTACAATTGCCGCCATTGACAATTCCCAAATAGTTTCTGAAATAAACAAAACTTTCACGTGTCAATGGCTTTGTGAAGATATCAGCAAATTGTTCTTGTGACCTACAGTGCTACAACACAATTTCATCATTGTTAATCAACTCTCTGATAAAATGATATTTAGCATCAATATGCTTGGTCCTCTTGTGAAAGACAGAATTTTTTGACAATGCAATTGTTGAGGTGTTGTCGCAGAAAATAGTTGTAATTCCCTCTTGGTCATGACGAAGACCCCTCGACATCCTTCTCATCCAAACTGCTTGACACGTTGTTTATGTTGTTTTGACATATTCAGCTTCCGCTATTTACAGGGATATTATTGGTTGCTTCTTGGAGGCCCATGAAATGGCTCTGAAACCCAAATGAAAAACATATCCTAACGTGCTCTTTCTGTCATCGACACTTCCTTCCCAATCACTGTCAGTGTAACCAACCAACCTGAAATCACTTGTTGCTATGTACAAAACGCCATATTGTTTTGTCCCATTGACATACCTTAGAATCCTTTGCGTTGCTTGCCAATATGTCTCCTTGGTGTCTCCATAAACCTCGACACCAAACTCACTGTATACATTATATTCGGCCTAGTGGCGGTCAAATACATCAAGCTGCCTATCATGCTTTTGTATAATGTTGGATTGACATTGTTGCTACAATCTTCTTTGTTCAACTTCAACCCCATGACAGTTGGAGTTGGTGTGGGCTTGTTGTTCTGCATTTTAAACCTCTCCAAAATGTCTGCCACATACTTTGCGTGAGAGATAAAAATGCCATTTTCCTGTTTGCTTCACTTCTATGCCCAAAAAATATCTTAACAATCCCAAGTCAGTGATTTCAAATTCACTCTTCATGACTTTTTTGAAATCAGCGATGAGGAAATCATCATTGCCTGTAAAAATAAAATCATCTACATATAAGACAACAATGAGAATCTTACCTTTGCTCTCTTTGATGTAAAGACTGGGTTCATCGTCACATTTGTCGAAACCATTGTCCAACAACTAGGCATCTATCCTGTTGTACCATGCATGCGGTGCTTGCTTCAACCCATAAAGAGCTTTCCTTAACCGATACACTTTGTCTTCTTAGCCTTCTACCTCATAACTAGGCGGTTGCACAACATACACTTCGTCTTTCAACACTTCATTCAAGAATGTTGATTTTACATCCATTTGATACACTTTCTATTTATGCTGCGCGACAATCGCCAAAACTGCGCGCATTGTCTCCATCCTCGCAACTGGCGCGAACGTCTCCGCGTAATCTCATCCATGTTGCTGCTTGTATCCTTTGACAACTATCGTTTTTGGTCTTATAGACCCACTTCACTCTAATGACATGTTTTTCTTTTGGAAAGCTGACTAACTCCCATGTGTCATTCCTTTCTATTGCTTCTATTTCTTCATCCATTGTCGCAACCCATTTTCTTTTTTGATTGTATCTTCAAAATGGATTGGGTCATCTACATGACAAAATAATGCAAATAAAGAATTCAGACCAGTGTTGCTATCAACTTCTTCTTGCTCATAAATTTTATTTAAATTTCTAAATTTTGGTCTTCTTGTGCTTGCTAAAGATGGGCTTGACATGTCACTTGGTGTTGCGCTTTGCGGTATACTTGGAGAAGCACTTGCTTGGCTGCGCGAAACTGCCCTATTATTTTTTGATGGTGTTGCTTGTTGCCTGCTTTGTTGCACTTGAAAAGGAGTAGAGAGAGTCACTGTTGAGGAATTACTTGCTACTGTTAATTCTTCTTGTCCTCATGTGGTATACATGCTTTGACATTGACTTCCTTTTCTAAACTTCATCCCATGTTTCCTCTTCTATAAACTGCACGTCTGCTGATTATGATCTTCTTGGTTAATGGATTGTAAAGTTTGTATGTCTTGGATTCATCACTATATCCAACAAATATACATTTCTCCCCCTTGTTGTCCAGCTTCTTCCTCAACTCATCCGAGACATGTGCATACGCCACACATCCAAAAACTCTCATGTGGGTGACACTATGCTTTCTTCCACTCCATGCCTTTTCAGGAACTATGTTCTGGACGCTTTTGGTTGGACATTTATTCAAGATATATGTTGCAGAAGCGACAACTTTAGCCCAATAATTATTTGGAAAATGCTTTGCCTTCATCATACTCCTTGCCACTTCCATAATGGTCCTATTCTTCCTTTCTGCCACACCATTTTGCTGAGGTGTATACCTTGTTGTAAATTGCTTGTGAATTCCATGCTCCCTACAAAAATGAAGGAAATCATTTGAGATGTATTCTCCACCTCTGTCAGTGTTGAGGACTTTGATGTAGTGTCCACTTCACTTCTCAACAAGAGCTTTGTATTGGCGAAAATGCTCAAACACTTCACTTTTTTGTTTTAGGAGATGGACCCATGTCTTCCTTGTGTAGTCATCTATGGAGGTCAATACATAATGGCTGCCACCAATTGATGGTGTCTGCATTGGTCCACATAAATCTGAGTGGACAATCTCCAAAGGTGCCTTTGCCCTTACTGGCTATCCGGTTTTTCTATGAGTGGTAAACCCTTTATCATGCATTTTCTATGCAGCAAATTCAAACCTCCAAAGTTGAGATGACCAAATCTCAAAATGCCATAACCAATTTTCATCTTTTATCTTTGTTTGAAAGTTTACTTGTGTGACATTTTCCTCTTTTCTTCCATTCTCTTGTGAGTTCATTGAGAGTTGTGCTTGTGCACCTTCTTTCTGCAAATCTGATTTTAATTTTAGGGGAAACATTCTATTGTTTGTCATCTGAACCTTTGCAATTAGTTGTCTTCTTGGAGGTCTATCCAAAATTGTGCACACATCATTTTTGAAGAAGACATTTTAGCCCTTTTGCATGAGTTGTCCAATGCTTATGAGGTTATGCTTCAGACTGGGGATAAAGTAAACATTTGAGATGTACTTCATCTCCCCCTTCTTTGTTATGATATTAACTCTACCTTTTCCCATGACAGAGACTTTGCTATTAGTCCCTAATGTCACTTCAAGTTTCACACTTTCATCTAGATTGGAAAACATTTCTATGTTTCCTAACATGTGGTTGCTACACCCTGAATCTAGATACCATATATCACTCTGTTTTTCTTGTGCTACATTACAAGTTAAAAAACATGCTATCATGGTTTTGATTTTCTTTTGTGAAATTTACACTTGGTTTGTTACTAATGTCATATTGCCTCTTTCTACATTCATTTGCATAATGACCATACTTCTTATAGTAATGACATTGAACTTGAGATTTATCATACCTTTGACCTTGTGCTTGATTTTGGCTTGAGCCTTGACCTAGATTTTGATTGCTGCCTCTTCCATTTGAGCTTGAAGGGCTGCTTCTTCCACCTCTGTGTGGGCTTCTTCCTCTTCCTCTAGCATATGATCTTGCACTGCCTCTACCTTAACCAAATGAAACTTGTGTCTTGAAGGCATGCTCCAATGAAGAGTTTGTTGCTTTATTCAGTGTATGTTCAAGAGAAATCAGTGATGCATTAAGCTCATCCACTGAGAACTACGAGAGATCCTTTGTCTCTTCTATGGCCACAATAATGGCATCAAACCTTGCTGGAAAACTTCTCAAAACTTTTTCAACTATTCTTCTTTCCTGAAGTGTCTCACCATGAGACCTGATTTGAGTAACCAGCCTACTTACACGTGTAAAAAACAAGTCTACATTCTTAGACTCTTTCATACATAGTGTTTCAAAGTCTCTTCTCAACATTTGCAGCTTTGTTGTCTTGACTTTTGCCATGCCTTGGTAGGAGGGTGTCCCATGCTTACTTGGACTTCGTTGCTGCTGCAACCCTTGGAAAAATACTTTCATGAACTGCTTGGAAAATATAGAATAGGGCTTTTGAATCTTTCTTCCTGTTGTCCCTTAACAAATCTCTTTTTGTTTGAGATAAGGCATTGTATGCTGCTGCATCTGCTGGTTCTTAAAAACCATTCTCCACCAAATCCCAAATATCTTGAGAAGAAAACAAGGCCTTCATTGTAATAACCCAATAATCATAATTTTTGCCATTAAACTGAAGTATTTGAGGATTAGTCAAGCTTGTGCTTGATGTTGCCAGAAAAAAAACTTTCTACGTGCTGGTAAATATGCTAAAAACAATTTGCCCTCAAAACAATTTTAACTTCTAGTAAAAAGTGTTTTTACTCTAACAAACCTACTATGGTACCATGTTTAAAAATTATTTAGGCAGAGAGGTAGAGGGGTGTGACTTTCACGAAGTTGATTTCGCACAGCTCTATGACTTTGGCAAATCTGATGTCACGCGGCTCTATGATATTCACGAAGTTGATTTCGCAATCTGATTTCACGCGGCTATATGACATTCACGAAGCTGATTTCGCGTAGCTGGATTTGTTCAGCTATTAGAGAGACGTACAAAAAACACAGTATTCACTCACGGCAAAAGACACAGTAAAACAGAGTAAGCTTCGAGCAACAATAAAATTTAGGATTAATTTCTAATTCATGAAAAATACATTCATATGAGACTGCGGCTCATTCACCAAGTAAAAACAAGGTTTATAGAGATTGTCACTTCACGTGGAATAACACATAGTAAAACACTTGTTGTTTTCATGCACCCACTAAAATTTGCTCCACCATTTTCCCCTCAGAGCTCTTTTTTTTCTCTTACTCATAAAAAAAAATGACTTTTATATGCTTTTTTATCTCAACATACAATTTTTTTACATTAATGCATGACAGAGCAAATAATTAATACATTGTTGTTGTTGAGTGTGATCAGAATTGCGCAGGGTTTGTGGAGTGTGGGTAATAGTCGCGGAATGAATGCTTGTCCATATCTAATTACCAAAATACATTAAATGCCTTAAATTATTCTCTGAGTTGAGGAATGGTTCGCATCGTAGTACTATGTTTTGGCTTCAGTCCTTCCATCTTCATACAGATAATTTGTGGAGTGTGGGCAATAGTCGCGGAATGAACGCTTGTCCATATCTAATTACCAAAATACATTAAATGCCTTAAATTATTCTCTGTGTTGAGGAATGGTTCGCACCGTAGTACTATGTTCTGGGTTCCTTCCATCTTCATGCAGATACTTCGGACAAATATGGCTGTTGTAAGGGTGTTTAACGCGGTTGTTAGGATTAATATTTCCACCATGCCTGCGAAACAAATTTCAAAAGCTTAGAGTTCCATTATCTGTGAAAGAATAAGAGCCCTACATACTTACAATAACGAAATGAAATGAAATGGGTGGATTTATGAATTACTACCTGCAGCTATGCGGTTCTTACAGACAATCAATGAAAATTACCAATTTAAGACCTTACAAAGGAAATTCATGCACATACAGAATGCCTGAATGCCCTATGGTGTGATAAGTATAAGTGTATTCACATGTTAGAATACAGTTGCAAGTGCCTCGACCCACCATTCCGCCCATAACTGAAATACTTACCATTCCATAACCTAGATTGTCATACTGCTGCAAATGCTTGATCAACAACATCCCCTATGGAAGATAATACTGCTAACGCCTTAAAAAAATATTACCAACTACATACAGGTGCTCCAACCAAAAAACTCATGCGTCTTTCTCTATGTAAATTTATAATACCAATAAGTTGCATGTCCTCTTCGGCAGTCCATGGACTGCACCATTCCCCTTCATCATATTACAATAAGTTGCATGTCCTCTTGGGCAGTTCATGGACGGGACCATTCCCCTTCATCATATTGACTTACTTCTCATCATCAAAGTTTGAATGTCCCCGCCAAGTTATGTTCTCCATTAGCCTACTAAGCCATACAAGACTTCTACATTTCTATGGTGAATGCGTCCCTAATGTGGATTTCAATAAACGGACGTGGATTTCAATAAACGGACTCTTGCCACGACCTCGCCATTTTTCAATAAAAACTAACTGCTGCCACGACCTCTCAATTATTATACTTACGGCGGATTTCAATAAACCAACGGTAACATGGTGAAACAGATGTCAAATTTTGTAAAAAGGAAAAACATAATTTTAGTTCAATCGATTCAATGGACTATAGGGCAAAGGGGTAGATCTCACGGAGTAGACGATGTTTGGCTTCACCATTTTTAAAAAGAAATGCTTATTTGGTATAAAATTATCTTAATCTGCATTGTTCTGGTCTTTTCTTTTTTCTTTTTATTTTGAAATTGATGTAAAAATTAGAATTAGTAATTATAAAAATTAAAAAAATGAAATTAAATATATTTAAAAATAATTTGTAAATTGTAAATTTATTAATGGTTGGTGGTGAAACGATTATCTTTTGCCCACAATTACATGGTAAAGTATACATTAAAATTTATTTCTTTAATTTAATAATATTTCATAAATATAATAATATTAGCTCAAGTTTAAATTGGTTATTTTTTTAGCTTTATTTATATTTTTATTATTTATTTTGCTAAATTAAAATGTTAAAATATTTTCTATTTTAAGAAAGACTTGTTTCAGTATTTTATTTTATAATTTTTCAAAACAACTAAACAAATAATATAATACACATCCAAAATTTTAAGAGTTTTAACTATTTACAAATTCTAAATTATTTATGTGATGAATTTGATATATTTGTTCAAAATATATATAATTCAAGAATACCTACCATGGAAGAATAAATGAGTGTTTTTGTGTTTCTGTCTCTTTTTAAATTGAGGGGAGTCTAGACCTTCAATTTCCATAGAATCACGAAGTTGTTGGACTAGTTCATCTTCCTTCAAGGCTACTTTCGATGAGTTTTATACTTCAAAGGCCATTGAAAGAGTTCCCACACATTGAGAAATGAACAAACTTTGAAGTTTATCGCCTTCACATTCCATAGAACCTATTTGTTGTTTCTAAAATAATAAAATACTCATAACATTGGCGTTATGGGTGGAGTAAGCTTGCTCTAGTTCCTAATTGTAGAAATAACCAATAAAGTGCTACTATTAGCATGAGTTATCTCCTCATGACGATGAAGAACTTGACAAAAATTTCTAGAAGTTTCATTGTCCATAATTGATGAAACCTTAAAACCAAGAGAGTCACAAACCAAAGGGAAATCCTAGAATCAACAAGGAAACTAGATGTAGGGGCCCACAAATTTGGGTTAATAGGTTACTAGAGATAGCTAGGAAAGCCCAAGAAACTAGAATTAACCCATCCATGATGCACCCAAAAGATTCATACTATAACTTCATGTTATTCTAGTATTTCTAAATATCTTAAACCTAAAGAGCACTTAAAATATTACCAAAAGGAACAAGCCAAAAGTTTGGGACTTGTCTTACTAAATCTCTGAGTTTGAAATATCTAGAAAAGGTTCCGAACATTGAAATAGAATAGATTTCTTGTAAAACAAACCAACCACCTTGACTTTCCTTTGACTCGCATAGCTCCAAAACAAACACTTTCCTTCAACCTCCAAGACTTGACAAAGGCACCATAAGAATAAAAAGGGAGGGAAGTGGAGATGATAGTTGTCTAAAACCTCTCAAAAAACAAAATGAGATCACTTAGGCACAAACACCAACATTGATACCCAACAAAGACACGGCCACAACACTTGCACGGAGATAACCTCTGAGACCACCACTAATACCAATAATAACATATCCTTGAAGCCGATATAAAGACCACAAGAAAAATTGCCATTGACACCACAACTAAGGCCTAACAAGAATAGATCTTCAAAAACTACGAAATGCCCCTTATTATTTCTTGTTGTTATTATTTTTATTATTTTAACAAGATGTTATTACTATTATAATAATAATAATAATAATAACAGTAACAACCAAATATTTTGTTAAATTATGTAAAAAAATTATTATTTTTTGCTCAATTCCCTACTTTTAACAAGTGGTTATTAGTGAAATGCTCTACCCAATATGAATTAATAAATTTAACATAAATTAAATAAATAATAAAATAATAAAATTTTCAGTTAAATTAAAATTTACAAATTTTCTATCTTCGAATTGAAATTCCACTGCATCTTATTTACTTGATCTTGAGATTCTTTTTTCTTCTTGCATTTAAAATTTCTTCAAAACATATCCCCTTAATTTATGCCCTCAATATCCTAGAAACATGGCCATATGGTGTTTGTAGTTATTAGTTAGTCATTTTGAGAAGGGGTAGTAGAGGCATATACCTTGTGGTATAGTTTTTCCATTGTCAAGGGGAAAAGTATTAGATTTTTAATTTTTTTTACATACTTAATGTTTAGTATTAGAGTGATGTAGCCCATTATAATCTACTGGGGAACCCAACAAGAATAGTCTTTGTATTGTCTTACTAATTTGAGGGTGGAGGTATAGCCTTTGGATTTTCTTGTTGATTTGAGGGTGGAGGTATAGCCTTTGGATTCCCTTGCTTATTTGAGGGTGTAGGTATAGCCTCTAAATTCCCTTGTTGATTAGAGAGTGAAGGTGGTAGACCTCTAGATTCCTTATGAGATATTGATTATTTGAAGTCACTGGTGGGTGGAGGTGGATGGTCCTCTGAAGTCCTTGTTTTAGCTGGTAGATCTGGTTTAATCCCTTAATCACTCATCTTCAAGCTCTAGAATCGAGCTTAGGGTGACTACTGCAAGAAAGGTTTGGCTATAGTGTGTCTAAGGTTGGGTGGTGAGTTGAAATCCCAATATCAGTTTCCTTGTTGAAACTATCAAAGATAAGTGTTTGCTTATGACTCGTGTTCTAAATTCTTTATGCTTGTTGAATGTACTTCTTTCTTTTGGCTTGTAGTACTAAGGAATTAGGCATTCCTATATGAATATTATTTTTTGTCTTAAAGGCATGAATATGAATTGATTTACACATCTGCGTTGAGTTGAGCATACTCCTAGTCTAGATAGCTTGTCTGCAAGAAATGTTTGAATCTCATAATTTCTTGATTCAGAGCTATGGTCTATATGCTTGAATTCCAAATAGATGGGTAAATCTCTATTCTGAGAATACTATGTTAAAAGAAGTGCTAGAAGGTTTGTATTTCTAGTTTATCAGCCTAGGAAGGCTAGCTTTTTGCACATGGTAACATGTTGGTCTAATGCCTATATCACGATTGAGGAATGTTAAATTCCTATGTGAATAAATCATACTAAATGTTGTGCAAATGATGAGGGACGAATGATCCCCGAATGCTGATATATTAATGCATGTTCACACTCTTTGTATTATTGTTATTGGCTAGCAATGGGGGTGACAATTGCATCTGTCAATATTTAGGAGTGGGTTACTCTTGTGTTCATCCTGATATTTTTAAATTGGTCTAAAAATGTTGTGTGTATAAGAGAGACAATCTTTGTTAATTGAATGAGTTCATGTACCAAGATAGCTTGGCTATCAAGTTGATACTTACCTACGATTTCAGGAAGGATAATGTTTTAATTGCTTATATGAAGGCCTAAATATTTATGTATTCATAGGTTTGGTTGAGGTCTTGATGTGACATACCCCCTACTATCCCTAGCCCAAACTAAGGGTAGAAGAAGGCAATTACTAACTTGACCCAACCTCCAAAACCTAGTTATGAAAATGGGGTCTAAATGTTTTTTTCCCTTTTTCGACTTTCTCAAAATCTGAAATAGAGGTTGTTGTTGTGCTCATCTCATCAAGACTGGTCCAACAAAATAAAATTTGTCTCAATCTGACTTCCAAATCAAAAGATATGTTTGATTAAATATGGACCTATCATTTAGTGCCACATCATCAAACTTGCCACGTGGCTATCCAGATCATCGCCAAGTGGCAGATACTGACCCGCTCATACTAGGTTACAACCCATTATCAATGGTTCACGTCTATAATATATTACAAGGGTGAACCCCCTTTTAACCCTTTTATGCATTACATGAATCTCTCCCTGCCACCTTATCCTATAAATTAAATATTGATAATTTCCCTTGTAGTCTCTCAACAATTATTCTAGGGTATAAGCTTATGGGATTGCATGGAACCCCACGGACCCCACAACTAATGTGGCCCAATACCTATGTTGCAGTTATGCGTTCAGCTCTACCTTTCCACACCACAATATGCGTGCAAGCTTACTATTCCACATCCTCCCAGAAACAAAATCCTTGGAGTTTTCCATAGTGCCTCCACAGACAACCTCTAGGGTCTATCTTATTTTTATATATATAATGTAATTTCCAAGGTGTAGGCACCTTGAAGCCACATCACCCCAACCTTATTACCTCAATGGTTTCTTTATGTGCCTCCCTTTGAAATGCTCAGGGAGAATGAATTGGGATGAGAAAGTCTCCTTGAAAACTGCCACACATATTTCTATCTCCTAGCACTTTAGTTTTTTCCTAGACTCCCTTTCATCAAAATGATATTATTATTATAAACCTATGGGAAAACCTCTGGGGTGACAGCAGTCAGGTGTGAAGTCACACCCACTCCTATTAACAACACATCCCCCAAGGTCGAATCTCGTTTCTTCATGTGGACCAATAACCTTGGTGCACACATATGCCCAATTGTAACAACCCTGGGGGTTAATTCCCCTTATAAAACCCTTCCTTGTTACTAATTACATAATTATAAATTAAAAATGGCTGAGAGAGGGACACATATTCCATTGCTTGAGAAGGGAGAATTCTTAAGGTAGTTGATTGTTTTAAAAATAAAGCATGGGTTAACTGAGTGGTTTTAATGGAGTTGCTTGTGTATTAAAATCAGTTGGATAGATAAGGATATATCCATGTCCCTACCGAGCAAGGGCTACAAGCAATAAAGGACAAATGTTTAATGAAAGGTATGGGTTGCATTATCTCCAGAGTTGGTCTATGTACACCACTTGAAAGAGATGGAATCATCGTGACTGAGAAGGAGGGGACACACGATTCAGTTATAATGAAGAATGGGAAAAGAAAGGAGGAGGCATTCTCTCTAGGGACATCTTCTCACACGCTGAAAGATAGGATGGGGACTCGGTATGCATAGAGAAGAAGATGTGTCCGAGAGGATCCTATGAGAAAACAAGAAGAAGGGAGGTTAAGAGGATCTTATCGAAAAGAGTGGAACAAGTTGAAAGGTCTGTGGGAAAAAATCCACGACTCATACGGAAAATGCAAAGAGAGAGAGAGAGAAACTCGAATCGGAAGCTTGTGGTTTGTAAATTTTTCGAACTAGGGAGAGTCACATAGGTGCTTATGATGGTTGTTGAACCATTACGAGCAACCTTGGAGCTTTGGTGCTTGACTCACTGTTGAACCACCTGCAGAGGTGCTTGTGAGGATTTTTGAACCATTAGGAGTTGCATCGTAATGAAAGCTCTGGTGCTTGACTCACTACGGAACCACCTAGAAAAGTGATTTCTCACCCATAAACAACGTGCCCATTGTTAAACCTTCCTAATAGTGGGATGTCTTCTCCTAAAAGTGAGTTGGAGTTCTTTGTATAGTAAAATGTCTCTGAGGAGGCTTGTTATTATTTTGTTTTAGAGAGTTGGGCTTGCCTGTAAGGCGGAAGGATTCGTTGGAAGCTTAGGGTTTATGAACCTGTCAAACTGGGAGAATATCATATATGCTTTTGAGGACTTTTGAACCACCAGGAGTACCTTAGGGATGAAACTATGGTGCTTGACTCATTGTGGAACCACCTAGAGAAGTGATTTCCCACCCATAGGCATCTTGACCATTGCTAAACCTTCCTAATTGTGGTTCTCTTCTCTTGAAAGTGAGTTATAGTTCTCTAAATAGTAAAACGTTGGTATGACTATGTTTTTTCCTAAATGGTATGAATTATAAGGATCTTAGTTGGTGGATGAAGGTTGTGAGGGCCTTGAGACATTCTGTTTAAGCTAATGATTTGATTAAGTCTCCTGAGGAGAACATGGTTGTACACCCAGGAAAGGGTTCACCTTGTTTACTTGGTTTTACCAGCTGGCAGGCGGAGGTAAGGTAACCTCAAGATACCCTATTTCAATTGAAGTATTGGTTTGAAACTCCTCTAAGAGAATTGTACCTCAAGCATTAGAATCTAGATTGGGGGTGATAGTTCCAAGAAAGACTTGGCTGCAACTTGTCTATGGTTGGGTGGAGAGTTAAAGTTGCAATCTCAGTTGTTGAGCACATTTTTAGCAAAATAAGTATACTCAAACCTTTATATATTGATTTTTATGCAGAAGCTTAATATGTTGGGTCTTATACCTATGATGATATTGGTTCAATTTGTGTATTAATGCTCATGACATATTGCGAATAAGAATTCCTATGCAATATTAAATAGCTACTTGATAGATGAGGAATGGATCATTCCTAGAGGACTGGTGTATCTTTGTTCACTTATGATTCATGTGTCATATATTATGTCCTAGCACAGAGTTGTTAATTAGCTAGATTAATGGCCAGGGAAGTGAATTAGGCATGAAACATGTATTTCAGGTGTTGTGAATACATTTACAGTTATCAACTTATTCCTATGTTCATTATGGGCTTAAACTTTGTCTTAAATTCTGTGTTTGGTGATATTAACATATCTCTGTTAATTAAATAGATGAAAAAACGGGGAATAATTTGGTTGTTTGGCGCTAATCTTAATCATGCAAGCTCAGGGAGGATGAAATTTTTGACAACTTATATGGATTTATATGTATCTGTGTATTCATAAGCAGGGGCGAGGCCTTAAGAAGCTCAAAAGTGATAGTGTTCACGTGTATGTGGGTGACATACACGTAGATCATTGAGCTGCTTCCTTCAATATAGTGTGGTGTTAATTCAAGTGGTGGATCTCCTATAAACCACTCAATTGAAGTTGGATAGTATATCTCATGGCCTGAGACCTAGATATAATCGCCGCAGTCGAGCCAAGTTAGGATCTTTTACAATGGCTTAGTGTAGACTGAATGACATATGCCTTCCATGTATCACTTAGAACCACCGTGGTTGAGACATGGTCAAATCCCCTTTTTAATGGCATAGGAGGGAGCCTTTTCCTTAGCCCCTTCAAACCTCATCCATGATTGTGACAGGATTTATCGGGCCGAGTATGGGTTAGCTCCAAGACCATATCGTTAAGTCATACGACTACGATGCATGATCAAGCATGGGGTTTGCATAATGGCTGGTAGAGAACTAACAAAAGAGATCAATGACTAAGATTAACTAGGAGAGATCGATGGTCAAAGGGAGACCCAGGATGATGTCAACTCGAAGGTCTCGTTCTTTGATGATCATAAGAAGTGTGGACCTAGAGTTGAAATCATGATATTGATTAGGAGTCTTATTTTATACATGTTTGTTTAGGGAACAAGACAAGCTTACTTGTTCCTAGGTCATGATCATGACGTTACAATCCAATTCCAAATTGGAGTGATTAGTGGTAAGAATAACATATCCACCAAAACCACCACTAAGACCACCATTGAAAACCAACAATAACAAATCATTGAAGCCACCTTAGAGACCACAAGCAAAATTGTCATTGACACCCCAACTAAGACCCAATAAGAATAGAGCTTCAAGACCTATGAAATGCCCCTTATTATTTTGTTGTTATTATTATTATTATTATTATTATTTAAATAATAACAATAATAATATGTTAAAATAATGATAATAGAAACAACAAAATAATAATAATATTTGTAAATTATATAAAAAAATATATTAATATTATTTGTTAAATTTTTATTTTTGTTGAATTCCCTGATTTTAACAAGTGGCTATTAGTGAATGCTCTATCCAATATGAATTAATTAAATTTAACATAATTTAACAAAATAATAATAAGATTTTCAATTAAAATTAAAATTTACAAATTTTCTTTCTTCAAATTGAAATTCCATCACATATCCCCTTACTTTATGCGCTCAATATCCTAGAAACTTGGCCATATTGTGTTCGTAGTTATTAGTTAGTCATTTTGAGAAGCGGTAGTAGAGGCATATACCTTGTGGTATACTTTTTCCATTGTCAAGGGGGAAAGTATTAGACTTTTAGTAATTTTTACAAATTTAAAGTTTATTATTAGAGTGACGATAGCTCATTCTAATCTAGTGGGGAGAAAGCTAAAAATTGATAGTTCCAAAATAAAAAACAATCTCTTTTCATTTGACAATGTCACATTTTTTCATATGAAACACATTTGAATTTGGAGGCTAATCGTTGGATCAAGAAGACCTAATATTTTGTCAAAAAAAGTGGAACTATGTTTTTGCTCAATCCCCTAAATGTAACACGTGGCTATTAGTGAATGCTCTACCTAATAGCAGTGCGAGAGGGCTATAATTTTTTACAAGTACATGGTGAATCCTATATTGCCATACAATACCTCTAGAAACTACTACAAGGTCAATCAGAGGAACATGTATGCCATAGCTGGAGATAAAACGAGATAATCATGAGCGTCAGAAGCCTATTGGCATCGTTCCAAGTCATTATCCCACATCACACAAAGTGGGAAGGCAATCAAATGGTGGATGTCTTAGATGATTGGGGCAGTTGTGCACAAGGTCTTCAATATGATGAACCATTTTCACTTGAGGCACCAGTGGAGGTAATGCCTCAAATACTTAGGTGGCTTCAATATGACTAGGAGTGTGTTGTTGGCCAATCCTCCGATGTTCAGTGGAGTTCGAGGGGACAAGGGTTGGGACCCCTCCCCGATGGGGGTGCATTTAAGGAAGGAAAGTTTGACAACCTGCATCATTTACATGCATGAACATCGAGTGGGTGATCGGGAGGCTAACCGTGGAGATCGAAAAGAGGTTACCACCTATCCAATGGAGGTGTACATGTGGTTGCCCCAAAATTTATATGATACAACATGGTGTTCCTTGTCTCATCAATTTAAAGCAAGGCAAGTGGATGGTAAAGAGGTTCAGCGTGACATTCCCCTGGTTTATCCTTTCTGGCAGGGTAGTTCGGTCATGGGGGTACCTCAATACAATGCGCACATGTTTGGGGTGTTAACTGCGAGCATGAATATGTGTGCCCCAGCATCCACTTGTCTTTCTTGTGTCATTTCTCCTTCAGACATTGCTTCTCAACCATTATACTCATTGGTAGGGAGTTTGTTTTACAAGTGTGGGAGTATTATTATAGGGTGGTGGATTCTATGCTTTGTGTTCATGTATGCACATTTAGTGCTCATTACACCTGACTGCAACAATGGTTCATTGCTGCTCAGCGACCTCCAGCAAGGTTTGTTATCCTACTCATATTCATCCTGGTTTCCTTTCACGGGTCATAATAATTCTTAATTAGTTTTACTTGGGTCTGACATAGAGTTCATTTGCTATAGGTGTCCATGTTTTTTGTTCTTTTCATCCATAATACAACGACAGATCCATCCTTTGAACTGTTCGTTGCATTTCCCTCCGCTTCCTCTCAAATCCCTGACTCTACAGGTATTTCATTCAGTTGCCCAGTTCTTATTTTTGGAATGTGGTATTCGGGAACATTTTCCTTGTGGTTTTGATTACTGGTTAGAAATTCAAGCCCATAGGACAACCTCAAGTCCTCAAACTGGTTGTGTCTAGTCTATATATGGTTAGATTTCCTCAAGTCCTCAAATTGGTTGCATCCAACCTGTATATGGTGAAATTCTGGTGGTTGGTGTAGGTCTAGTTGATTTAGGATATATTTGGTTGTTGGTTCATTATCACATCCATGATGTCTCTAGTAATTTCCCTTTAACTACCATGTCCCTGTATACATATTTCAAGTGCCACCTGTCTCATATTGTGGCACTTGGGCTTTGGTGCTTCACTAATATCTCGAGGACGACTCTCTACAACTCTCTCTCAACAATCGCATCCCGATATACAAATTTCATGTGTTTCCTCCCTCATACTAGGGAAATTTCGCTTGGGAGGTTTCAGAACCCGGGATTGTTCACCCAATTGCTCATATCTTGTGTCATCAATGCCTACCAAGTTTGCCTCCATCATCTGTGCTTATGGCACCATGGTTTCGCCAACCTAATCAACAGGGCAATGCACTAAGTGCTTCTTCCTCTCGACGTCAACGTCTTTTTGGATGACATTTTGTGGCTTACCATTTTGATGCAGTCCCTCTTGAGGTTAGAAGCAAAATTCTTCAATTGGAAGTTAAAGAATTTGGGGACCCGTCTTATCAATGAGACTCATAAATAATTGGTTCAACATTCCAATGACTCCTGATCCAGGCACATTCTAGAAAAGGAGACTTCACTTTCTACATTCAATAACTCTACACAGACAATTGGATACCTCATTGCATACGGTCATAGGTGACAAACAAGTAAATCACTATCAATTATTTGTAAGATAGGAGGAGATCAAAAGGATTCTTTGGGACATAAGATACAACTTAGATGATTTAGTCTCCAAGATGACCCAGGTGGAACACTATATGGCTTTTGACTCAAACTCTAGCTCTAGCTCGTTGCTTGGTACTCCAACTGTCATTAACACACTAATAGAAGACATAACTCAAGGAAAATCTAATTCAATCTATCCAATTATTGTTCTAGATTAGTAATCCTACTCTTGGTCTATTATGGTCTATGTTTTGTTTTTTCTCTACTATGCAGTCATGTCGACTTTTATGTTATATTGGATTATAAATGATTATGTTTTTTTTGTTTTCAAGCCAACTATATCCATTGAATGGAATTTGAAGGGCAATCTAGTTATATGCTACTTTTCACTTCCTTTTGGCTAGATGTAGACTACTTGGAACAAGTGATGGACATTGTATTAGCTTGTAACTTCACATAGTTTTATGGAATAACTTTGTTGTCTATGTAAACTCAGTTTTTCATAATATAGATATTACCACCTAACTTACAAAAAAAAATGCTCTACCCAATATGAATTAATTAAAGTAATTAGATAGGTCATGCCTTCAAAAAGATGGAAGGAGGATCTTTGTTCCTTAAATTTGTTTACATTTGCATGATCAACTTGTGGCAATTCAATGCCCATCTATGCTTAGGATTTGGCAATGTGGGGTTATGGATGTTTGATGTTCTTGATAGGGACATTTGATAGATATTAAAGCTACATTCTTGTTGGGTCCATGTTGTGGTGTCAATAGGAATTTAAGGAGTTGAGACCACAACAAGAATAGAGCTTTAATACCTATGAAATGTCCCTATCGAGAGCATCAAACATCAATAACCCCTATTGCCAAATCCTATGAATTGATGGGCATTGAATTGCCACAAGTTGATCATGCAAATGCAAAGAGATTTAAGGAACAAAGATCTTCCTTCCATCCTTTTAAAGGCATGGCCTACCTAATTACTTTAATTAATTCATGTTGGGTAGCACATTCACTAACAACCACTTGTTAAAATTAGGGGATTGAGCAAAAACATAGTTCCACATTTTTTGGCAAAATATTAGGTTTTGTTGATCTAATGATTAGACTCCAAGTTCAAATTATGTTTCATATGAAAAAATGTGACCTTGTAAAATGAAAGAGATTATATTTGATTTTGGAACTATCAATTTTTAGTTGGTTCCCCACTAGATTAGAACGAGTTATCATCACTCCAATAATAAACATTAAGTATGTATAAATTATTAAAAATATAATACTTTTCCCCTTGACAATAGAAAAACCATACCACAAAGAACATGCCTCTACTACCCCTTCTCAAAATGACAAACTAATAACTACGAACACCATATGGCCAAGTTTCTAGGATATTGAGGACATAAAGTAAGGGGATATGTTTTGAAGAAATTAAATAAATTAAAAATGCAAGAAGAAAACAGAATCACAACATTTAGTAAATCATATGTGATGAAATTTCAATTTGTCCAGAAAAAATTATTATTATTACTATTTTGTTAAATTATGTTAAATTTAATTAATTCATATTGGATAGATCATTCATTAATATCCACTTGTTAAAATTAGGAAATGAGCAAAAAATAATAATTAACAAAATAATAATGATAATAATAATTTACACGTTTAAAAAAAATATTATTATTATTATTATTTTGTGTTACTATTATTATTATTTAATATATATATATATATAATATAATATATATATATATATATATAATATATATAATATTAAATCTTATTAAATTATATATATATATATATATATAATATATATATATATATATTATAATATATATATATATATATTATATATCAACAAAATAATAAAACGCATTTCATAGTTTTTGAGGCTCTATTCTTGTTGGGTCTCAGTTGTGGTGTCAATGCCAATTTTACTTGTGGTTTCTATGTCGACTTTAAGGATATGTTATTATTGGTTTTCAATGTTGGTCGTAGTGGTGGTTTCAGTGGTTGTGTGCAAGTGTTGTGGCGATGTCCTTATGGGGTCTCAACACTGATCTTTGTGCATGGTTGATCTCCTTAGGTTTTTTGAGAGGTTTTGGACAAATATCATCTCTGCTTCCCTCCCTTTTTGTTCCTATGGTGCTTGTGTCAAGTGTTGGAGGCTCAAGGAAAGTGTTTGTTTTGAAGTTATGTGATTCAATGGAAAGTCAAGGTGGTTGGTTTGTTTTACAAGAAAGTTATTCTATTTCAAAGTTAGGAACCTCTTCTTGATATTTCAAACTTAGAGATTTGGCAAGACAAGTCCCAAATTTTTGGTTTGATTCTTTTGGTAATATTTTAAGTCTTATTTAGGTTTAAGATATCTAGAAATACTAGAATAGCATAAAGTTACAATAGGAATATTTTGGGTGCATCATGGATAGGTTAATTTTTGTTTCTTAGGGGTTTCCTAGCTACATCTAGTAACCTCTTAACCCAAATTTGTGGGCCCCTACATCTAGTTTCCTTGTTGATTCTAGGATTTCCCTTTGGTCTGTGACTCTCTTGGTTTTGAGGTTTCATCAACTATGGACAATGAAGCTTCTAGAAAATTATGTCAAGTTCCTCATCATGAGGAGATAACTCAGGCTAATAGTAACACTTTGTTGGTTATTTCTACAATTAGGAACTAGAGTAAGCTTACTCCACCCATAACTCCAATGTTATGAGTATTCTATTATTTTAGAAACAACAAATAGATTCTATGGAATTTGAATGCGACATACTTCAAAGTTTTCTCCTTTCTTAGTGTGTGGGAGCTCTCAATGGCCTTCAAAGTTTGCTCCTTTCTCAGTGTGTGGGAGCTCTTTCAATGGTCTTTGAAGGATAAAACTCATCAAATGCAGTGCTAAAGGAAGACGAATCGATCCACCAACTTTGTGATCCTATGGAAATTGAAGGTCTAGACTCCCCTCAATTTAAGAAAAGACAAAATGACAAGAATACTCATTTATTCTTCTATAGTATGTATTATTAAATTATATATATTTTGAACAAATATGTCAAAATGATGCCATAGAAATAAATTAGAATTTCTATCTAGTTAAAACTATTAAAATTTTGGATGTTAAATTATATATATTTTGAACAAATATGTCAAAATGATCCCATTGAAATAAATTAGAATTTCTATTTAGTTAAAACTGTTAAAATTTTGGATTATATAGAAATATAAGTTATATATATAAACTGTAAATCAGTTGTAATTTTTAATAAGAAGTCTTTTTTAAATAAAATAATTTATTTACAAAATAATAATGAAAAATTTGAAATAAAACTAAGAAGATAACCAAATTAATTGAGAGAGGGGAAAACATCTCTCCTACATTATGTTATATGTTTTATATATTTTAAATGAAATAGTTTTAAAACTAAACTTACGGGGAAAGATAATATTTCCACCCAACCATCCAAAAAAAATGGATAGATAATCCTAAGCAATTATCCAATAATTTCAATTAAAACCATTATTTAAATATTTTATTATTATATTAAATTCCATTATAATATTTCAATAAAAATATTATTATTTTAAATATTTTATTATTATATAAATCATTATTTCAAATCAAAAATAAGAAAATTACTTTCATAGGTTTATCTCATGATTTTATAATTATTTCAAATAATTTGAAAATTTACAATTCAATACCATATTAAAAATTAAAGTAGTTTAAATTGATTAACATTGTTCTTTATAATTATAATTATTATTTGTTGCATCATCCCAGATGACGTTTAAATCTTTGAAAAAGAAAAAAAGAAAAAGATGACAACGATGGGCAACGAGCCACCACGATTAGGGATTTTCGTATGATATTCACAACAATTCATTTAAACAGCACCAAAAGCTCTGATGCCTATTTTGAAGCTCCGAGATATGGGTTCAGGAGCATGGGTCGAGGAGGTCGGAGCCGAGGAACATGACTGAATAATGTGTTTCTTCTGAGATAGTGGAAACATATATTGTTTTTTTTTGCAGGTTTCTTTTTCGTGAAAACTGTGTTTCGGTTTCGTAAGGTTGACAGAAAGCACTAAGATAGGTCAGAACCCTTCATTGATGAAGGTGGAGGAGCCAGGAGCCAGGAGCTAGAATGGAACGACCAAAGATACTGGATCGGTCGTTGCAAAGTGACTTTAATATGGTAGTAGGTAGGATATGGGATCGGATTTCAAAATCTCCTGAGAGCGCCACATTTACCGAGTAGAGTAGTCTACTCAGACAGAGGAATTACCCGGATTATGTACAGGACGGGAAAGAATCTGTTCTCGATGACGGGAAACGGTAGGGGCAATGGTCAGTTGGAGAATGTGTTTCGGGCCGTTGAGATGACCGTCAATGCGGCTCATTAATGATGTACCTTTTCTGCAGTCCGTCGTTGTTACTGGCAACCAATAGTTCCTATGCTATTGGGCCATTAGTGCTTACCCGTATCTTATACTGGCAACACAAATCGTGAACCCGCCGCCCTATTCAGTGATTTGAAATGGTTTCCCGCGCCAGTTTCATTTTCATCGGCAGCCATTATCCGATTATTGAATCGAGTTTGGGTTGTCATCTCCTTACATCGATTGTTCACAGTTCTCCCATGGATACGCAGCGATCCTTTTGAGTAATGGGTAGTGGGCTTTGTTCACATACGGAGGAAACATCACTGCAAATTGAGTGTTGAATATGTTGGAGTTGCAAAAAATCTAATATAAAGCATGTAAATTTTTGTGGAGTTTTCCTATTATCTCATATTTCAGATTATAGTTACCAAGTTTGAATTTGAATATAAAATTAATCATTCATTTGAAAAAAAATTAATTATAAGGAGAGCTTCAGCGTAAATCACATAAGAAAGATTTCTGCCAACGCGTTTCGAACCAGCTAA
>APFE031035086.1:2405-122452 GCA_000404065.3 Pinus taeda | reverse complement strand
GGACACCTAAACATGAAATGCATACAGAGTTTTGATCTCTAACGGTGGACCGACCAGACCGACTCTAACAGTATCAAGAACAAGGATTTTCAAGAAGGGGATCTCTACTTATGACTCCAGGTTCAAGGACTTTAAAGTAAAATTGGTGACAGCCAGGTGGTTGGGCCCATATTTGGTAGAGAAGTACCATGACAATGGGGTTGTTCAAATCATGATCATTGATAAGGAATGTATTCGCTAACTTGTCAATATATATAGATTTAAAGCCTATAAAATACCTATGTCTAGGGAAGAGTTCATCAATATCATTGGTAAGGAGTTAAATGTGATTCGAAGTGTCTTCGCTTCCATGTGACACAATTCTTGAAGATGATTTTTATTTTTGTGAAAAAGGAAAAAATAAAAACAGTAAGGGGCCTAGATGAAAACCTATGTGAGGCATCTAAGGCCAAAGCTTGGGTTGAAAAACTCCTTGAGGCAACCCAGGAGTGAAAAAAATAAAAGGGTCCCTGGGTGAAAAGCTCCTTTGAGGTGCCTAGGATAGGGAGATACACTAAAACCTCTTTTGGGGTGACCTGTGTGTCTTTCAAAAAAATATATAGAAGAGAAAAAGAACCAAAAATGCCATGGCAGGGAATTCAAACCCACCCACTAATAAATTATGTGATTTTGAAGGTCTTTGAACGGAATAAAATATTTTAGGGCTATAGGGACAACATGCCAAGAATCATGTCATTCATTCCTCTGTCCAATTCATCGCATTCATGCCTACCGCATATCCATCACTCATCTCAATTTTCAGGCATTAGAAATCTTTTTTTTGGTATTTTCTAGCTTGTTACAAGATGTCTTGTAGCTGCTACAGGAAGACCATGTAGCACTACAGGATTTCTTGAAATGCTACAGGAAAGGGGTCATGATAGAAAAATTAGTATACATGCCTATTCTAGGTTGAGTTGGGGCCGTACACCTCATCATACTTCACCTATCATCAATGTTCCAAGCCATCATATCCATACCTAGCTCTACGTCATTTAAAACACACGCGAAAATGAAAAACAAAAAACAAGCCTAGAGGACATGCCCTCCCTTACCTCAGCCATTCACCACTTCATCTAAGCCTTCATCATCATTCTTGAACCCCTACACCACTATCCAACCTCCTTGCAATAAAAAATGTCGATGAAGGAAGAGAAGGGAAACTATAGGGTTTCCTATAACATCTACAGGATCTCCTGTAGTAGCTTGTGCCATCATTACAACTAGCCTGAGTGTACACTCTCCTTCAAAACTAGAGAAAAGGACGACAACAACGTCTCTGAAGACCTTCTTTCTCTTGGCCAGATCCCCACAACATTAGTAGCAGGAAGGTTGTTCCAAGTGCCTACAGACATGGAACAACAAGCAGACGACTACATAAGCAAGAGGAAATAAACATGAATGACAAAAAGGAACACTTACCTGAGTAAAAGAATAACATGCCAATCCTCTAGCATGCATCAATCAAAAAAGGTAGGGATAGTCATGGCCACTCATCCAACTCTTCAACAAGTACAACATGATGAAAATGTACAAATGTTGAGAAAATTTATTTTTTATAAGATGGAGGTGGCGAGTTAACATGGCCACCCTTAGCTCATCATCAGAAGGAGAAATCCAAGTCAACATGTAACGTTGGAGTGTCAAATTAATGGGCATCAGCAGAAATGGTGGTTGATTCAGTTATGTGGGAGTGGGTGATGATTACAAGGGGGAAGTGCATGATCACTAAAAGTCCCAATTAGGAAATCTAATACCAGTACCAGCCAGAAAAGAGCACCAATCTTTGACCATATATATCATTAAATTCCAAAATTCCATGCACTTTTTGCTTATTTCTAAATCAGAGATATTGGGACCAGCTACGAAGGCATGAGAGAGTTGAAACCAATGTTGGCCACCCTACAAGAAAAAAAGCTACATGAAGCTATAGGAAAGTCAAAAAGCTACAGTAAGAACTGGAATTCCACAAGAACTTTGCAAGGGGGTGCCTATGGTCAAATTGGTCAGTATCTCTAATAATCCCAAGAATCAAAATGAAACATAAGTGGCCCATCTCTCCTAAGTTCATGATTTGATAACTAGAAAGAAAAAAAGGGAAAAGGATCTAAAATCTTCTAGTAATTACTGTGGGATGGAGAATTAGATAGAATTTTGGGAATTTAAGGGAATTGTGTGGATATAGAAAAGGGTATAGATTGTAGTAATCTACTGAAAACATTTTAATCTCTAAGCCACCCTAAAACTCATACTAAAGTTAGCTTACAAAACCTCCTTCATTTATCTTTAACTAGAGAAGATAAATGGAAGGGGGATTCAATAGAAGACAACACATAGATACGTGAAGGATTCACCTTCATCCCCCTTTGGTAGATATATTTAGGAGGCATAACTAGTTGGGCTTCTTTTAGATTATTAGGGGGTACGATGATGATATAGCCCATGAGTTTTCCATGGCACTCAACCCAAAAGAAAGAAAGAGAGCTACCACTATGGTGAGAGGGTTTTCCATTTAAATCAACCTTGATGTGATCAGTAGAGTAACGACATCATAATTTAAGTGTCACCAAACAAGCAAGAGGAGTTGGGTTCCTTGGGAGTGAAGAGTGAGGAAGGAACATCACAACACGCAACCCAAAGGCTCCCATAACATATGTTAGGAAGCTTGTCACCAGGTCAAGATTAACAAAGCAAAATAAGGCACCTGTGACCCTCTTACCTGAGACACTGCTATAAGAAACAAAAAAAATCTACAGGAAGGACAATAGGGGCAGAGAGAAGGCAAGGAAGCAATGCCACAGGTGCAGGAGGGGGGAAACTTCTCCAAATACATTAGGGGAGATTTTACAGAGTTGCAAGAGCCTAGCCCACAACCAAATTTGAGTTCTTACTACAATTTCACTGAGGGAAGGATAGTAATACCACAAAATTTTTTAATCACTCTCTTCTTTGAGATTGAAAAGGAAAGGGAAAAAATACATCACCAGATGAAAATTTCCAACTTAAAGAAGGTAGATGTGGGCCATATGGAAGAAAAAATCCTAGAGATGGGAAGGGACTTGAGTGAGTTGAGAGATATAGAACACATCATGAGATCTCAATTACAGGTAGAAAACACATGGATAAGGAGGCAGCTGCAGGAAAAGGAGAGGGAGCCAATTGGACACCATGGCAAACCTCTCCATGGAGGCACTTCAATGCAGGATTGTATCCAAATAATATGCACTATACCTCAAGGATCAATGGCTGCAGTTTCAAATTATCACATTAACACAACATGGGACCATGCCATTCCAAGACTATAGAAAATTCATAGAGCTATGTGACAAGAGAAGTGTGGAAGATTAGGCGTATCTGAATTTTACCTACAAAATTTTTCCATGACATATTTGAATGTGTGGGACCACAATGAAAAGTTGGGGGACTTGCAGCTAATGGCCCTTGCATCATGGATGAGTCATGTGGAGGCTAGTGGTGAGCAAGTGAGGAGAATGGTAGAAAAAGAGGAAAGAGAGCCCCTCTACATCATAGCAGAACAGATAAATTCCATGGATGTTATTAGTAACCACACCATCATTTCCATTGATGCCCAACCTGCACCAAGATATATGGCTACCCAAGAACAGGCCATCTCCTATTTTGACACTTTAAGCTTTTTGGGGCATGAGAGACAGCAAGCATGATAATGGAGATGGAGAAACCTACCACACAATATAAGGATTAGAGAGTACCACTACTTGAGAGGTTAAGAAATGCATTGGTAAGGACCCCCCATATAATAATTCCATGCAAATACTAAAGATCAATTGGATTTGACTAAATATCATTCCACCCTTACTATTGGGTCTGTTAGAAGGTAGCAAGGAAGAAGAGGAAGTAAAGCAGTGAAAAGTGATAGAGAGAAATGTAGGGTTCTATCATCAAGAGGAAACTCCATCAACAACGACCTTAGATGTCAAAAAGGCCACAAGAGCTATGAAAGATATGGATATAGAATAAGTTTCTCATAGGATGAGAAATATTTTTAGTAGGAGGGTGATGATGAGGCTCATCAATATGTAAACTATATGGGTCATAATGCCACTCTCCATCTTATTAAAATTGACTTTTCTCACTATTATTTACATATTTCGTTATATTTTTCTTTGTGAGAATGGTGAAGGTGAGTTACTATGTCATGTGGAATAATATGTATTAAATGAAAAAATTGGAGCATTTTTGGGTTGACTTAAGTGCATGAATTCGAAATGGGCAAGAAAGAGAAATTTTAGGAGATTCGTCTCCTCCTTAACTCTTGAAATAATTTAGTTATTCCTCCACCATATCTCATCAACTCAGAGTTACTAGTAGCCAAGCAAGCTAAGTCCATTGGAAACCAAGCTAGTGACAGTTGAGAAAGTGTCATTCTCGAGTTAGGGAGCCAAGTCTCCCTATTTTCTAGGGATGTATTAGGAGCTCCATTTTTGTTTAAATAAGAGAGACAATCAACTCATTAGGATTCGATTTTTTGATATAGCCAAGAGGCAAATTGAGTTGAAACATTGTGACTGTTATTTCTATGTTGTATTTGACATTTTGATGATAATGAAAAATTGTACCTTCACCCAACATTGATTTTATTCAAAGGGCTGAAGCTCTTGAGTTAAGGCCCAACCCTAGGAGCATAAGTTCCTATTTTTGTATACGTATTCTTAGATTAAAATGATAGTTAGTTGCTGAAGTTTATTTTTGTTTTGTTTAGCCTAACAAATATTTGAATTATTTATTAGCCTAGTTTCCATTAGTTTGAAGAGGTAGATCATTGGTGCAATAGTGAATGAAAGTACCTCAGAAAATCCTGTGACAATAGCCTCCATCTCATCTCCCTCACGGGACCATGATTAGAGGACCCCATTCTCACAATCCTAAAAAAAAGTTTGTCCTTTTGGTCATGGCATAACTTAGGGTTCATTCTTAGCTAGATCATTATTTATGATTTCCTGGAAGAAACTGCATTTTTTATCTTATTTCCTTAAGTTTTTTGTAGCTTAAAAGAAATTCCATTTCATAGATATAGTCCTTAACAATAGATAGATCAACTTTCTCAAATTCAATTCATCTTTTCCATGTTGAAATGTAGTGATGCATAAATGAAAAGAAAAATAGGTTTTCTTGCAAGGATTGTTGATATGCAAAGAGGAACTCATCCAAATAGCTTCACCTATGTACTCTCCACATTATGCCAAGGCATACCTTCCCATAGTATGGACCTCTATTTTTCAACGATGATGAGCAAGCTAACCTAGGCAAATCCAACCTCCTTGGAGTGTTGGGATTAGTATTGGGTAAAGTGCACCTTCCCTACACCTTCTATCACCATAATACATCTCTATAGCACCTCACCTCAATTTTATTGCACCCATAAGCCCTTAAGATAACTTACTGTAGCAAACTAGGACATCCCGTAGCAAATTATGACATCCTGTATTTGTTTCCTGGAGCAGCTACATGATCTCTTGTAGCAGCTACAAGATATCCTAGAGTAGCCTGTTTGACCCTGTTTTGACAAAATATGGTAGTATAAGAGTAGGTTAGGCCTCATATTGGATTCCATGCCTATGAGTGTCACCTGAGATTAGTTCTCCCATGCCTTCTCCCTCTGCAAGATCAGATGGAATAACATAACATTTACATTTATGAATTTAGCAATTAAAATATTCTCTTTTCTACAAATGTAAAATGAGATAGTCAGTGCATGTATGTATGGATCCTAAAATGATAGAACAAATTTCCAATTCCAAACAGTCCTAATAGCTAGAGGATAAATTGCAAGGTTAGCATAGTTATTTTCTGCAAGTAAAATTTGTCATTTCCTACCTAGATGATTTATGGAATTTCATAGCATTTACCATTCAATAACTTTCATTTCAAAATAGGAAAGCATTTATTTTCATGTAGTAGAACCAGTTGTACATTCATTGTGAGTAGTCAGACTCCTTCTAGTCAATAGAATACTGGTCTGGAACCCTAATGGTCTAGCGTTCCAGTTGAGAAGTGACATGAGTAGAATGTTGCATCTGTTGTTTATATAACACTGTCACCTCCATGTTTGTACAAAAAACAAGGTTGATAAAGTAAATTTTGTAGCCATAGGAGTTGCAACATCCTTGTTGTAATACTCAGTTTGATCACTCTCAATCCTTAGCCGTGAATGCATATTATTTAATGAAACCCGCAATTTAGAAGAAACCATGGATGAGATGGTTATATTTGAGTAGATCATCCGATATGCCTACTTATGAAAATTGATTTGATTGATTTCATGAATATTCTTAATGTCTACTGAAAATACACTTGCTTTATAATCTTCACCTAACTTAGGGGAAAGCACTATTGGTTCAAAAAAGGGAATTCAAAACTTCCCTTTCTCTAAGTCAAATGCAAAAAGAAGTTTGTTTTGAGTAGTGGTAGTTTGCTTCTAGAACTTTGAATATGTTGAAGCTTTGAGAGGTTAATTCTTCAATTTGATATCCCTGTATCTTGTAAAGATGCTTGGTTTTGGTGGAAATTGAGAAGTGGATGAGAAAGGAGATCTAGTCATCTCTTTTATATGTAGGAAAGAAGTCGTAGACATGCTTGTCAAAACCATAGTATTCTTCTCATGTGCATATCTTCCTTCTGAATATTCTTGTTGAATTATAATCACCCATGGACCAATCTTGCTATCATATTTGGTAGTGGCCTATGGATATTTCATCCTTATTTTGAAAACAAGAAAATATGCCACTTGAGCTTCTGAGTCTGTGGGGAACATGCTTTCCCTTGGCCTTTTTATTTCTTTTTCTTTAGAGGTAGGAGTTTGTCATGACGTTTGACTAACCAGTTTCTCTTCGGTGTCCTACAATGTGCTCCTCGTTCACTATTCTTGGTTAGCATATTGTTCTATTTATGGTCTGACTGTGTGTGCATAAGGAGTTCTCTTCTATTCAACCCTCAACTTAGAAATTGCCCCCAAATGTTCATAGGACCATACGAAGCTGGGTTTGAATTTCATCTATTTTAAAATTGTTTCCAGTTCATTTTTTATTTCTCTCGTGTTTACAATGTAAGGACCTACCAATGCCTTTAGCTTGAACTGTGACTTCTTCTTATTGGACACTAAGTGTAGTTCATCCATATTCAACATTTTTCTAGCATACTCCAAGGAAACAATTCTTACTAGGATGAACACTTGTAATCTATAGGGAAGAAACTCACAACCATAGGTTCTAATTTCTATGTAAGTTCGGTATAAATATCAATATCCAACCTTTGACTGCTCTGAGAGGTGCAATTTTATTTTAATTTATAGATATATTATTGGTATAATATCATTGCATAGTAGACATAAGGAATTGTAGAGGAATTTATCTACACAATATGTGTATTTATATTATTCTATATTCCTTCTGACTAGAGATGTCTAGTGAATAACTGACATTGGGTTGCCCTGTGCATCCATCTTTTGTAGTTGAAACTTGAACCTATCTACCTAGTAAAATGACATGAGATAAACCAAAATTGATCAGAGTTTGAACACTCCCTCATATTTGAACTTCAAAAATTGCTCATGCATCATATCTGATAAATACTAACTATAAATGAACAAAAGTGAAGGCTTCTGACCAACTGTAAAAACTGATAAATATCCTAAAACTACTCCATCAACCCAATGGTGTGTATGATAACCTAATAACCTAACAACCATACAGATCACTTGTATTGACATTTATCAAAAGATAAAGGAAAAATATGGTGGTTTTTTGCTGGGAAATTCAACATTTTCAGGTAAAAGGAATTAAAAAATGTGAGCTCACTGGGGGCAGTAAGCTTCTTGTACAATTCCATTAGTGCATCAGTATAAAATGGATGTAGGGATGTCTAGGGAGTTATCTACGTGGATTGGAAAATACCCTCTCGGGAAATGGAAAAAAGGACCCCATTATTTTGGGAAACCCCTGATTTTTGGCTTGGGAGGTATCTAAGATGCTACTAGGTAGAGAATTCAAGGAAGAAATGAGTTTGGGGAAAGGTAAATTGGGGAAGGAAGGACTCCCATATTCTCAAATCGTCATTCTGGTCCAAGTACTTTTTATTAGCCTAATTGTGAAGCTCATAGAGGTCAAATTCACACTGGGTCTCATCAATTTTGTATTCGGTATCTATCAATGGAGTTCTATCGAGATCGACAATAGGGGGTACCAGGGGATCTTATTAAGGAATTTTTCCTTTTCCCTTATATGAAGACATTTTGAATTACAGAGAAATTTTTTGGAGGAACATGTATTTAGATAGGGGAAAATGATGAACAAGGGATTCCACAAGAGAATTAAAGAGAAGGGATACCAGGTAACTTGATCAACTAAAGTTGCATAGGAAAAACAATATACAAGTTCTCCTTGGTAAATTTGTAATGGCTTGATCCTGACCTGCACAATTCAAACAAGGTGGAAAGGGAAACATCTAGAGGTGTATTAGATAATTTTATAGCTGGAGGAATATGTATTATAATAGAATTGTTACTATTTTCAGGAGCAAAGCATATATTTGTAATGGATTAGCTGTCGGGCGGAGTTTAAGCTATAACCTTCTTTTACGAATTGGCGGATGATTTGAAAGGTAATGGTTGAATGACGTGAATTGTGGGAGGTCACATGGATGGTAGGAGGCAATGTGGGTTTGATTGATTGGTGGAAGGGATGACAAATGGGAATGGTAAAAAAAACCATGGAGGTGATGGTGAAGAAGAGAGATGGAAGGAAAATTTTCTTTTGGGGAGGGCGAGGGTGGTGTAGGAGTGGTAAATGGAAATTAAAAGGACCCTCAAAAAGGATGTATGGATCTTCTTAAGGAATTTTTACTTTCCCTTATACGAAGTCATTTTGAATTGTAGAGAAAGTTTTTGGAAGAATAGGTATTTAGATAGGGGAAAACGATGAACAAGGGATGTAACTTTATCAACTGAAGTTGTAGAGGCAAACAAATATGCAAGTTCTCCTTGGTAAATTTGTAATGGCTTGATCCTGACCTGCACAATTGAAACAAGGTGGAAAGGGAAACTTCTAGAGGTGTATGAGAGAGTTTTATAGATGGAGGAATAGGTATTATAATAGAATTGTTACTGTTTTCAGGGGCATAGAATTTATTTGTAACGGATTCGCTTTCAGGAGGAGTTTAAGGTATAACATTATTTTATGAGTTAGCAGATGATTTGAAAGGTAATGGTTGAATGTTGTAGATTGTAGGAGGTCACATGGATGGCAGGAGACAACGTGGGTTCGATTGATTGGTGGAAGGGATGAAAAATGGGAACGGGCAAAAAAATTGTGGAGGTGATGGCAAAGAAGAGAGCTGGAAGACAATTTTTTTTTTGGGGGGCAAGGGGGAGTTGGGGGGCGGGTAGGAGTGGTAAATGGAAATTGAAAGGACCTTGAGAAAGGCCTAGGATCTGACACATAATTTGAGGGTGATATTATTCAAAATTCCTTTTAGGACCCTAGCGCACCCTCTGTTGAGTGACGATAGTGCGAGGGGGGGGGGGGGGCTATTTTCTTGAGTGAAGCATTTATTTGTAACGGATCAGTTGTCCAAAGGTGTTTAAGGTATAATTTTCTTTTATGAATTGGTGGATGATTTGAAAGGTAATGGTTGAATGATGTAGATTGTAGGAGGTCACATGGATGGTAGGATGCAATGTCAGTCCGATTGGTTGGCAAAAGGGATGAAAAATGGGAATGGGCAAAAAAATCGTGGAGGTGATGGCGAAGCAAAGTGCTGGAAGGCAGTTTTTTTTTTGGCAGCAAAGGGGGGGGTAGGAGTGGTAAGTGGAAATTGAAAGGACCCTCAAAAGGCCTAGGATCTAACACGTAATGTGAGGGTGATATTATTCAAAATTCTTTTTAGGACCCCCCCTCTCCGTTGAGCGATGATAGTGCAAGAGGGTCTGAAATCCATCTTTCGCCATTGGTCCAGACAGAGGTCATCACCACCTTTCAAATATGCAATAACTGTATTCAAAAACAACAAAACCATATAGTCATAGAGTTTTTACCTTTTATTTGAAAAATAAATATCTCAATAAAATGATTTTGGTGGTATTTACACTTGCGCACCCATACTTTGGGATCTATTTATTTTTTATTTTTCTTATATATACATTTTTTTATATCCCATTTTATTTTATTTTTATTGTTTCTTTACTTTTTCTATTTTCTATTTTTCTTTCTTTTCTTTTCTCTTTTTTCTTTCTTTTTCTTTTCTTTTCTATTTTTTCTTCTATTTTCTGGAGAATTTAAAGGAAAATTATTTTTTATAATCGCTCAATGGGATACATAACTAAATGACCAAAATGGATTTCTATATTTATAGGACCCTAACAGTGGCTCCAATGGGGATGGCATTGTCCCTATGAGGTGTCAAGAACACTATAGATCAGTAGCCTTCTCCACTGGGAAATTATTACATCATTAAACAAATGAAATAACCTATTAGAATGAAAATTCATAGATATAGTAGAAATTCATCTGAAACATAGGGCCTTCAATCCATGCTTCAATTTTTTATGACACCCACCCACACTTGTAGTATTTGAAAAAATAAAATCATATATAAAAATATGTGTTTTGTGATCAATTGAGTTTAGGTGAAGTAGAACTTGAGAAACCTGCCATTAACCAGTTGTTTTGGTAGTGTTTCTCCAGTGAGATCCTCTAATAGAAATACGTGGGTTCCACACATAACTCCAACCTTGTAAGGACCTTTCCATAAACTATTAAAGTTCCCATGTTTTCCTTTCTCTTCCTTTCTGGAATCCCACTTTTAAACAAGGTCAGTTTGCTCAAAATCATTTTCTTTGACTCTCATATCATGAATTCTTTTGACCTTATCCTGAATCACTTGTGTAGTATTTTAGACTTATTCTCTCATCTACTGTAAATGTATTATTTGGTTTATTTTTCTATGGGCATCACTTGGTTCAACTTCTATCTCTTGCAACAATTTAAGTACTGGAATTCCTAGGGAAGCAGGAAAAACTGCGTCTATTCCATAAACCAATTGGAAAGGTGACATTCCAATTGACTTCCTTGTGCTTATCTTATTAGCCCATAGAGCATTTATCAATTTCTTGTGCCAAGATTTCTTCTTTTCTTGCAGTAGTTTCTTTATGATGTTAACGAAGGAATTATTAAAATATTCTGCTAACCCATTTCCCCAAGGATAATAGGTAGTAGAATGTCCTAATAATATATGATATTTGTTGCAAAAATAAATCATATTTTTAGATTTAAATGTAGTAGCATTGTCTATGATGATTTTGTAAGCACTACCAAACCTGGAGATAATATTACCTTATATGAATTCAATGATTACAGAATCTATCCTTGGTCTAGTTGGAACTACTTCTATCCATTTGGTGAAGTAATTTGTAGCTATGAGAATCCACTTGTGTTGAGATGAAGAACTTGGATGAATTTCTCCTATAAAATCGAAATCCTGCTATTGGAAAGGTACATTTACCGAAATAGGCTTCAAAGGAAAAGGAAAGAGCTTTCTCTTGCCTTCAAGAATATGACACTAATGACAAGTTGAAACCTTTTTATGATTATCAGAAAATAAAATGGGCCAATAGAAACCAACTCTCAAAATTTTATTTGTTGTGGATTTCTAGTAAAGATGTCCCCGACAATCACCTTTACGAAAATTTTCCATTATTTGATCTGCTTCATCTTCCAAGAAACAATTTGATAAAATTTCTCCTGCATCCTTCCAATATAAATCTTGATCCAAAATGAAAAACCTCACAACTTTTAGATTGAGAAATCTATCCTTGGTTTTTGTCAAACTAGTCGGGTCTTGCAAATTCTGAAAAACATAAACAATATTTGTATTATCAAGGAGAGGTAAAAAAAAAATATGATACCTGTGGAGTCACCAACTCCTCTTGTCAATTAAGAGAGACTAAAAATTTGATGTCTAAGAATGGAAAATTTTATTCTTCGATTAACTTGGCTAATCCTTGACCTTTTAAAAGTTTTGTGGCCTTTATTTCAGTGTCATACTCCAAAATCATTACTATTTGTTTACCTCCTTTTCCATCTGGATCACTTTGAGTAAGGATGTCCTTTACCACTCCACTTGGAACAAAAGCAATTATGTGAGAATGTAATACACACACTCTGAAATCTTTCGGGGCTTTTACTAAAGAAAGAGCTTGCTTTTCCATGATATTATATTTCAAGGAAAAATCTCTTAATGCTATTATGAAAAATTCTATAGGGTGCTCATGTCCCTCCTCGTTTTTCTATAATAGTATTGCTGCAATAATATTATCCCAAGTGAAGGAAAAAGTCATGAAATATTTAGTGCAATCAAGACTAATCAAAATGGGAGCATAGGTCAAGGCTTCTTTTACCTCACTGAATGATATTTTAGCTCCAACATTCCATTTGATCCCGGTGTCCTTTTCCAACATGTTGGTGATTTCTCTTAAGGTTCCAGCTAGGTTTGGGATAAACCTTCTGAGAAAATTTATTCTTCCAATGAAATATTGAACTTCTTTCTTGTTCCTTGGGGGATTGATATTCATGATAGATTCAATTATACTAAGGTAAATTATAATACCATATTTAGAAATTATATGACCTAGTAGCTTACATTCTAATCCAGCCATAGACTCTCTGGGGTTTAGGGAAATAAAAAATTTTCTACATTGCTCAAAGACTATCTTTAAGTGAAACAAGTGACCTTCATATGTTTTAGACAATACATTGAGGTGATAGAGATAAATCACAATAAATATGTCCTTCTCATCTATAAAGGAAATATCCATTTATCTCTGGAAAGTTTCCCCTACATTCATAAGCCCAAAGGGCATTTTCACATACATGAAATTTACCCATGGTGTGGTGACAATTGTTTTGGCTTGTTCATATGGATGAACTAAAATTTGGTTAAAACTTGAAAACCCATCTAGTAATGAAATTATTCTAGAACCAAATATCCTCTATAAAACATGATCCATCTTTGGTAAAGGGTAATTTTCTTTGAGGGAAATTTTATTTAAGTTTCAAAAATCTACACAGAATCTTACTTCACCAATTGTTTTCTTAATTGGTACAAGATTTAATAAACATTTGGAAAATATAAAAGGTACTATGATTTTAGCATCAAAAGGAATTTTAACCTCCTTTTCAAATAAAGGTAAAAGAATAGGATTCACCCTTCCAGTTTATGTTTGAAATGTTTTTGGTCATCTCTTATGGGAATGGTGTGTTGAATAATACTAGTACCATAAGATTTCGAATCTTCATAACCCCATGAAAAAACATCAGAATATTTTTTCAATAGATTAATGGAATTATGTTTTTATTCTTTAGGTAAAGACTTAGAAATATTCACAATTCTTGGATTTTCTTCATTCACTATGTTACAGTCTTCCAGTTTGGCCCCTACGCATTGTACCTTGGGTTTTTGAGCCACATCATCAAACTAAAATAGTTCTTGCAGTGGAACCAAACTCATTTGTAAGATAATATCTTTTAGTTGTAAGATTTCAAGTTCCTCTGAGTCTTCACTCATATGGTTCATCATTGTTTCATTTGTATCATTATCTACACTATTTTTTGTATCAATATGTACATTCTAAAATTATTCCTTTAATTGCAAAACAAAATCTATTTGTTTATCACTGCCAAACACTTTCCAATATCTGTTGTTAGGGATATTAGGTTTGTGTTTCAGTTCAACCTCATATATTCTATTTGGATGGAATGGGATCTTAGAGGTACTTGCTGAGGTAGCCTATACAACAGCTAAGATATTTTTACTTCTAGGAATGAAAGACAGTTGATACTCAAGAAAAAATTCCAAAAAGTATAATTTTTTTTTATGTAAGCCCTTAACCTAGGATGTTTAGCTTAATATTCACCTTTAATTTGATTAATGATGATTTTTTAATCACCATGTACATAAATTCTTTAGGTCTTGATCAATTCAATACCCACAACCCTAAAATAAGCGCTTCATACTCAGCTATATTGTTGGTACATTGAAAGTTAAGCTTGTAAGAATATGCCTATTTTTTAGTTTAAGACCCAAACACCTGTCCATGCTCCTTCCTTACTCATTTCTCCAACAAAATCCATATTCCAAAGGGCTTCATGCCCTTCATATTCTGTTTTAGCCTTTAACTACACATTCTCTGTTTTGCTTGATTATTCTTCCATATTTGACACTTCTTCCTCTAAACATATATCATTGTATAGAATAGAATAATCCATGATTGAATGCATAGAATAAAGTGGATAATTAATGGGTTTATTTTGGCTTCTTAGTATATATTTTATCAATGTTTCCCTATACAATCTCCTCTATTTACCAAAGATAAGAATAATTTCATAAGTCATGTCCATCTATAAGGTACCCTATCAGTTTCCCCTAAGATCTCGATAAGAGCATTCCATATTTAGGAGGTATGTCAGCCACAACAATATCCATGACCAAACATTTTGCTGGTACTTTTCAGCGAGTGTTACACAAAAATCCTTAATCAAAACTAAACATCTAACTCTAATAGAATTAAAAGAGTATTGTCTTTTTATGGACTAGTTATATCTAGTCCAACTTTTTTCACAACAACTTTATGCATGTGATTATGCGAAGCACCAAAATCTAGCATGTCATTATGCAAAATGAAAGCATGGATGTTAAGACTAACATAGAATGGCAGCACATTATCATCATGAGAATTTCCTTCAACTTCAGGTCCAAATAATAGTTTAGGACGGTCATTACTCAAGTTAAAAATATCAGTTCCCTCTTCTATCTTCAACTCTTCTATTTCTTAAATCCTATAGACATATTTCTTCACGAATTCGGTTAGGGAACAAAAATTCTAACTTTTGACAATTCACTTCCAATATTGAAAGATGGTTGAGGTTATACTATTTCCTTCTAAGTTGTATCCTGTATTTGAATAATTTATCTTGAAGATCATCTTTGGTTTGATTTTTAGAAGGTGCATCACTTTGGATCATTTTGGGAGGATTTTCTATAACTTTCCTTCTTCTTATATTATAGTATTTGTGTACTTCCATGATGGCATTTTGATAACCCTTCTTATAGTACTCTGATTCAATAGGCATGGTATCTTGTTATGTTAGAAAAAACAAATCATGTTCTTCTTTAGTGAAGAAAACAATATATATTTCCCCTTCACCAAAAATATTAATTTGCTTGTCTTCTAGATAATCTACTATTTCATCTTCTTCTTCTACATAATTCTCCTAAAAATGACATCTGATTAGTTGTTGATCTACTCAAGTTATTTGCTCCCTTTTTTTAATTTGGTGTGGATTCCTTCTAATGTTGGGATTTCTAATATGTGGACCCCTTTGTGATCGTCTTGGTGGAGCCTTGTCAGTAAAACTCATCCTTTCCATAATCCTTTCCATACTTTTAACTAAGGTGTCTAATTTTTCATCTCATGAAGAAGTATAATGTTCTTCCTTAATGGTGACCCTTCTTTCATCCTTTATCTTTTCTCTTTCTTCCAACAAATTTTCTTCTACACCTAAAACATGTAACACCCCTTCCTAGGTCTACCGAAAGTAACCATGCGAACTGGGGTAAACATGAGGAGAGATTCTACTATAAACATATTCCACCTCCTATGTCACCTTAAGGAAGTGGAATCGGTATAACATCATATACAATCATCCAACATCATCAACAAAACCCTCAAGAGATAGTTCAACCACTCATACAACCTGGTTGTGGGTCCCACTTTATTCTGCAACTCTTATGCCATAGTCGCTCTCATGCTATGGGCAAGGGAGTGGCAAAAAACTCAAAGTCAGTCTCACAAGCCTGCCTACTAGAAATTGTGTGCCAAAATTGATAGTTTTGTCCTAGTGACCTATTCACGGTACTGGACAAGTCAACACTCAGGGGATCACCCTAGTATGAAGTCCCAACTAGACCTCACACCATTTGGTGTGGGAGTACCATCTGTTATAATGGCCCACTTTCCATTATCTTAAACGTTTTCCTTAGCTCTTGCTTGTCACCACAAGAGAGTGGTCTGCTTTGTCTTCAAGTAATGATAGTGTTACTTGTATCAAGTTTCTTTCACTGTAGAGAGAGAGGGTCGGAGTTGTTAGGTTCCTATACTAGTAGGGTTCATAATTTATGATTGGCTAATTTTGACTCTGTAACATGTACATACCTTTGTTTTCTACAAATGTTTTCCATATTTTTAAAAAATCAAAAAGTTAAAAATTGTAAAGAGGGTATGCCCTAAAAGAAAAATCAAAGGGCAAAAAAGAATGAAAAAGGTCAAAAAATGAAAAGGAAAATAAAAGACCATGAAAGTGTGCAAGGCCAAATGCCACTACTATTTTACCTTTTGTATTATAAATATTATGTGTAACTTGTCACTTATGCCACAATCCATGAGTAGTCAAATAGTTTATGCTTAACTAGTTCATATTTTCAATTTCATGTTTTAGAGATAGAGAATAAAAAATTGACCAGACTATTTAATCTTGGCAGATAAGTAGATATGTAGAGTAAATAAAATGAGCTCAATAGTTTAATCTGATCCCTTGGATGTAATAAATGTAGACTTAGATAGACTGCTATATGTAAAATAAAAGAGAGTGTGATAAGGGTTTACCAGTTTAGATGCACCCTAATAAAGAAGTAAAAATGATAGGGTAAGTAGGAAGGGTAAGTAGATGTTTGGTTGCAGAAAAAATGTGTGATGAATGGTTAAGTTTAATGCTTAAATATTTTGCTTTCATCACTTGGACAAAGCATAACTCACATTGAAGACAACATGTCAAGGAACCAAAGTCAAATTAATTAACTTTCTTGCTCCATTTTTCCCTGAGAATTCACTAATTTCCCCTAAGTGCTAAAGGTAGATACAAACAAGTTAAAGGGGCTCAGAGCATTTCTCTAACTTTTGGATGGATCAAACCCTTGGCGCAATAATTTGAAATACCTAAAGTACCTAAATCCCCTTCATCAATATTTACCCCTTCATAAATTCATTCATACCCTTTAAAATATTTTCCTAAGTAAAATCCCTATTTTACTTAGGGAAATTAAAAACATTTCCATATCTCAAAACCCTCATATTCTTTTAGCCTAAGTTATAAATGTTATATGATGAAATACACTTTTGAACGTTTTATCTTAACACTTGTTAAATTTCCACAAAGTCATATTAACTTTTAACTTGTATTATTATTTAACTCCCCAAAAACAAAACACTCGTGCCCGTATTATTATAAAAATCCAAAATATTTACATATCCCATCCCACGGTCAAGTATAACTTTAATGAAATCAAAACATGGAATTAATTAACCAATCTATGGTTAATTAAGAACCCAACCTCCCCGCCATGATAATGAGAATTAATTAAGTCATCAGGGCTAATTGATAACTCAACGACCAATCAAATCGCCCTCGATATGATTAAATATTTTAATTAATATCGGGCCTGCCCCTGTTATACATTTGTCATGTCATTTCCCCATCTTCTTTCTGATCAGATCCTTCAGATCCGACAACCCTCGCTTGTATTGCATGGACCTTTTGGTCGACCTTTAGTACGTGATGTGAGCGGTTTTGTGAACAGTGTCGATGCTACGTGTCGAGTAATGTATGGAATCACGCGTCTCCCTCCAAAACCACTTGCCTCCCAAAAGCGATGCGATGAAATCCACTTACCACCCCCGCTTCCCACTCTCTCCATATGACAAATTATCCACTGTTCATTCAAATATTACCTGACAATATCAACCATTTACTCATTTAAACACAAAAACCCCAGTTTTCTTATTTTCACCTAATTGTGCAGTAAAACCCTATGTAACCCATATGCACCACCTGAAGCCTCTGTTAACTAATTCGAACATGGTTCACCTCCCGAAAAGCATTCTGGTCTCACTCCATAGACCTTTCAAGCTCAAATGAAACCTTTTCAACCTCCCCTACAAACTAATGCTTTCTTAATAGTTTGTTTTGTTTTACAGGTGATTAGAAGACCACAACCTTGGATAAACAGTCTTAATACTATTCATAAGACATGTTTACTCCAAGATTGTTATCAAGTCTATTCAAACAAAGATGGAAAATAAAACAGACAACTAAAAAACAAGCAGAGGAAACATGGAATTAAAAGGATTTACTGTTGAAATAGATAGTAAAAACCTAAAATATACATTGAAGGTAAAAGGACACAGTAAAGAAGAGTCAAAGTGTATCAGGATTAAAGAGTATTAAATTGAAGACCAAGTCAAGTAAATCAAATACCATGAATATAAACAGCAGGGAAGACAATTACAAAATAGAGCATACAAATTCATGTCAAAGTGAAGACAAATGAAAAACAGAGTGGTAAAAGTAAAAAGTAAAAAGTAAATAGTAAAATTAAACATGCTAAGAGTTAAACAAATATGAAAACACTTTCACCAGCTACAACGAAGTTTATCCAAATTAAAAGTGAAAAACAGCTAAAAGAAATTCAAGGTTAAAAGATGAAATCAGAGAAGAAATGGTACATTCTTTAGAAATTTCATGTTTAAGTCATAGCTTTGCATAAACTATTGTGACCAATCCAAGATGTATTTTTAAAACATGGTGGAGGTGTTTGTTCCCAAAAGGCTAATATACAAAAACCTCTCTGACGTTTTACACAGGTATTACCAAAAGGGAGATAGGTGCATGTCTTCACAGCCAATTTTTTAGTTTGTGCAAAGTCTTGTTTTTGATATCATTTTGCAGAGAATATTGTGACAGTTGGAGCTGAATTTTTGCAAACTGAGAGAGATTTATCTCAAAGCATTCTTATCTAAAATAACCTCTTTCACATTTTACATATCTATCTCGGATTGAGATATACAAGCGTATCATTGGACCCTAAGTTTGCAGAATTTCTGGGGCAGAATTCACAAAGGAAGGATGTAGTTAGTCACTAGGACGCTTCATCATCACTTAAGAGTTGCTATCAAATTCAACTTTCTCTTATTTGTAACCATAAATCCATAAAAATAGTGCCAAATAGATTCATTAGTTTTGAATGTACTTTATTTAATTTCTATTAACATAAAACAGTTGAAGATATTTGTGAAATCAATCTTGATATTTTTTTCAAGATATTTCAGTTTAGAATTAGTATAAATACTTCTACATTTGAAGTATTTTGGGTGGATTCTATAACATCTTTGTAATTCTATGCTATAAAGTTTAGAAAGTTGTTGTAATCAAATCTGGATTTTTGTTGGAAAGGGAATGAAAGTTGAGGACATTTCATCAGATTCTCATGCAACCTAATTGCAAATAAGTATTCTATCCTTGTGATTTTATGTGTTTTATATATGTTTCAATATTTCATGCATCTTAAATCTAAATGGTAAAATAGTCAAAGTATGTCAGAATTAGTTTTATTGCTCTTTGCTATCAGCAGTCTACCATTTATATGTTTTCTTCTAAACTATTTCGATAAAGGAATTCTTAATTGCTCATCTATCCTTGTAGTTTTCTCTAATAAGTCCCTGGTATATGAGTCGTAATTTCCCTCTGCTATTTGACCTATCTTCATTTCCTCTTTCTAATCCTAACTTGAGGATTCTTAATTGCCCTCTAGTTTTGAGAAGAAAAATCATCCATTCAAGCCCCAAAGTTTGTTTTTATTCTGCTATCCTGCCTGTTGAAATCCTACCTCAGCAATTTGACTTGATCCAGTGAATTATCCTTGATTGTCTACATAGCCCAATGGCCTAAAATCCTAGTTTGCCCATTTGTTTCAGAACTCCACCACTCTCAAATAAAACAACCTCACTAAAGATTAATACTAGCCTAAAATCTTTTCGAACAAAGATAAATTATAAAGAGAGAGGCCTCTCTAGACTTAGGTTGGCTAGAACTTGAGTCTAAAATATTGTTTTGTGGTTACCTCAGAAATTTATTTCTTTAACCTTGAGAAAATTCTGAGTGATAACATAGTGGTGACCATACTGGGGAGAACTAACATTTTCTTCATAATTGTTTTACAGGTTTAGATTTGATCTATGATTGTGGATAGTGATCAGACACACAAAGGTTAAAATCATCCACCTGGCAACTCCAAATCAATTCTATAATAAAGACTCCAGTAGAGAAATGAACCTAAAAGAATTGTGTGAAAAGATCAGGCTTTTAACTTGGATTGTTATCCAAGACATTATGTTCTTTCTCATTGATAAAGTTTTTCATTGTATATTGTATTTTAGAGCTGATTTTAGATTAAATGTTTATTATTTTCCTTTGAAAAATGTAGATATATAGTCTCCTTACATATTTCAACAACTTTCTTCTGAATCTAATGATGATCATATTCCGATGAAAGAAACTGAAACAATCAAGACTAATCATACAATCCCTGTACATGTTCCTATACCTTGTAAAGTTCCTGATAGATATAAGCCCTTCATGTTACCTTTTACACTCCATGCTTTCCCTAATTATTATCACAAGTATTTCCCTAGGCTTGATGGAGAGAATGGTATCACTGCCCAAAAACATATTTAAGCTTTTGAGGATTACCTTAACTTATTTAAAGTAGATGAAGAGGATGTCAATATTAGGCTTCTTTCTCTTTCTTTGCAAGACAAAGTCAAGAGTTGGTTCAAAACCCTTCCTGAGGCAAGCATCTCAAATATCCAGCAGTTTCTCAAACTCTTCCTTGATAGATGGATAATCAAAATCAATCTTCTTGTAATCACAGAAGAATATAATTAGTTAAAAAGATATCCAGATGAAACACTACAACAATTTTTAGATAGATTTAATCAAATCTATTATTTAATGCCATAAGACCTCCCCTTGCTTTAGCTCTTTTGCATTACCCAAGAGCATTTGATCCAAAGATAGAATTTCATCTAAGAGAAAGAAACCCATCAACAATGGAACAGATGCAGAACATGGCAGTAGATGTAGAAGTTAATTTGCAGATTAGAAGAGAAAAGTTGAAAGTAGAAAAAGAGGAAAAACTCTACATTTTGGGGAAGAAAATAGAGGAAATGATACAGAAGATCACAATGAAAGTTGATTTTATTTTTTTTCAAAATAACCATGACAAATTTGTTTCACAAAAAGAAGAGGTTGACATCCATGAACAAATCCCTATTAATTCCAACTACCATAAATCTAAAGATAGAGTTATAGAACCATATGTGGAGAAGCAATCTGTTGATCTAATATGTACATTTGGTGACATTAATTCTTATGATGATGTGCCTAAGCTTGATCACTATAATAATGATTATGTTCCTCAAATCCAAATTAACCTTGCATAGGAATCAGAAGGTAATTTGAGGAATAAGGAAGTTCAGGTTCAACAACTTGAAAATAGTGATCAGCTTATTCATTTTAGCTATGATAATGAGGAGGAAAACATAGAAAATTTTGAAATCAGTGAAGGAAATTTACCATTTTGTTTTTCTTCATTTCAGTTTATCAAAGATAACTATCATGCATTAAAAATAAAATTTCAACAAGTTTTGATATTAACCATCCAAATTTCAATAAAATCCTTGTGCAAGACTTCTCATATTTAGATTTGCAGCCCCAAAATGGTATTGAATGTCAGATTGAAGAAGAAGACGTAGAAGCTGGAACATATGATCAAATGATCCAAGATAATTCCCTAGCATTCTGTTCCGAGGCAGTTCATTTTTTGAAAGGAAATTTGCATAATCTTTCTATAAAAAAGGATGAGTAGCTTGTAGAAATCTATGAAGTTCCATTCAAACCTAGAGGCAATAACTTGCAACAATCCTTCCAAGGTGTTTATGATCGCATAGTCGATAGGATGGATAATGAATGTAATTAGATTTGTTCTCCATTAACAAACTATGAGAGTCAAAATCAAGATGATAATAGTTTCACCAGACAAACATTTCAATCACTAGAAGTATCATCTCAAAGCTCATCTGAAAGTTTGCAGGGTGTTAAAGATGAAGGTAGTATTTTAGTTTCATGGCATGCAGGCCATACACAACAGATGTACAGTTGTTTGAATCAGTTAAAGAATAGTGTATATATTTTAAAAGATCCTTTTGTATAGTTTCTAGATTCAACAAAGGAAATCAGGAATTTCTTTATTTTCTCAATGGTTAACAAAGTTATATTTGATTTCAAGATCTCAATTTTAACCACCGACAAGCATAAGCAACAGAAGTATCCAATGTATATGATGCTTGAGTGGTTGCATTGGTTGTTTCATTTTACCTAAGTAGTATTCAGAAAGTTAATAAGAGTAAGTAGGTAGAATTTCAGTTTGAATAAATTCAGTTTTCAGCAGCAAGTATATGTTAGATCAGATTTTAGTTTGCAGAAAACGCTACAATTTCAATTCAAGATTTTCAGTCTAAAGATTACACAACAGAGCATATGCATGTGTGGGATTATCCCAATGGATCAGGCTACTATTTGATGGTGTTCTTGACATTTCACAACGAAATTTTATCCCCAAGTGGAGCCACTATTAGGTTCCTATACCAATAGGTGTCACAATATATGATTGGCTAATTTTGACTCTGTAATATATACATACCTTTGCTTGCTGCAAATTTTTTCCATATTTGTGAAAAATCAAAAAGTTAAAAAATGTAAAGAGGGTATGCCCTAAAACAAAAACCAAAGCACAAAAAACAATGAAAAAGGTCAAAAAAATGAAAAAATGAACCCCAAGGAAAATAAAAGACCATGAAAGTGTGCAAGTCCAAATGCCACTGTTATTTTACATTTTGTATAATAAAGATTGTGTGCAACCTTTCACTTATGCCACTATCCATGAGTAGTCAAACAATTTAAGCTTGACTAGTTCATATTTTCAATTTCATGTTTTAGAGATAGAGAATAAAAATCTGACCAAACTATTTAATCTTGGCAGATAAGCAGATAGGTAGAGTAAATAAAAGGATCTCAACAGTTTAATCTAAGCCCTTAGATGTAAGAATTGTAGATGAAGGTAGACTACTATATGTAAAAGAAAAGAAAGTGTGATAAGGGTTTGCCAGTTTAAGTGCACCCTAATAAAGAAGTAAAAATGCTAGTGTAAGTAGGAAGGGTAAGTAGATGATTGGTTGCAAAACAAATGTGTGATGAATGGTTAAGTTTAATGCTTAAATCTTTTGCTTTCATCACTTGGACAAAGCATAACTCACATTGAAGACAACACATCAAGGAACCAAAGTCAAATTAATTAACTTTCTTACTCCATTTTTCATTAATAATTCACTAATTTCCCCTAAGTGCTAAAGGTACCTATAAACAAGTTAGAGAGGCTCAGAGCATTTTTGTGACTTTTGGAGGAACTGGACCCTCGGTCCAATAATTTGAAATACCTAAAGTACTTAAATCCCCTTCATCAATATTCACCCCTTCATAAATTCATTCATCCCCTTTAAAAGATTTTCCTAAGTAAAATCCCTATTTTACTTAGGGAAATTAGAAACATTTCCATATCTCAAAACCCTCATTTTCTTTTAGCCTAAGTTATAAATGTTATATGATGAAATACACTTTCGAAAACGTTTTATCTTAGTGCTTGTTAAACTTCCACAAAGTCATATTAACTTTTACCTTGTATTGTTATTTAACTCCCCAAAAACAAAACATCCGCGCCCGTATTATTATGAAAATACCAAATATTTACATGTCCTGTTCCACGGTTAAATATAACCTTAACAAATTCAATAAATAGAATTAATTAACCAATCTATGGTAAATTAAGAACCCAACCTCCCCATCATGGTAATGAGAATTAATTAAGTCACCAGGGTTAATTAATAACTCAGGACCAATCAAATCGCCCCCGATATGATTAAGTCTTTTAATTAATATCGGGCCCACCCCTATTATACATCTGTCATGTCATTACCCCAATCTACCGTCCAATCGGATCCTTTAGATCCAATGGCCCTCGCTCATATCGCGTGGGCCTTTTGGTTGACCTTTAGCACGTGATGTGAGCAGTTTTGTGAATAGCGCCAATGCTACATGTCAAGCAATGTATGGAATCACATGTCTCCCTCCAAAACCACCTGCCTCCCAAAAGCAGTGCGATGAAATCCACTTACTGCCCTTGCTTCCCACTCTCTAGATATGACAAATTGTCCACTGTGCATTCAAATCTTATCCGCCAATATCAACCATTTACCCGTTTAAACACAAAAACCCCAGTTTTGCTCGTTTTCACCTGATTGTGCAGTAAAACCCTATGTAACCCATCTGTGCCACCTGAAGTCTCTGTTAACCAATTTTAGCATGGTTTACCTCTCGAAAAGCATTCTAGACTGACTCCACAGACCTTTCAAGCTCAATTGAAACCTTTTCGACCTCCCCTAGAAACTAATGCTTTCTTAATAGTTTGTTTTGTTTTACAAGTGATCAGAAGACCACAACCTTGGATAAAAAGTTTTAATACTCGTCATAAGACATGTTTACTCCAATATTGTTATCAAATCTATTCAAACAGAGATGAAAAATAAAACACACAACTAAAAGACAAACAGAGGAAACATGGAATTAAAATGATTTACTGTTGAAATAGATAATAAAAACCTAAAATAGACTTTGAAGGTAAAAGGACATAGTAAAGAACAGTCAAAGTGTATCAGGATTAAAGAGTATTAGATTGAAGACCAAGTCAAGTAAATAAGCTAGCATGAAGATAAACAATAGGGAAGACAATTACAAAATAGAGCATACAAATTCATGTCAATGTGAAGACAGATGAAAAACAAAGTGGTAAAAGTAAAATGTAAGCAGTAAATAGTAAAAGTAAACATGAAGACAATAAGAGTTAAACAAAGATGAAAACACATTCACCAGCTATAATGAATTTATCCAAAGTAAAAGTGAAAAACAATTAAAATAAATTCAAGGTTAAAAGATGAAATCAGAGCAGACATGGTACGTTCTTCAAAAATTTCTTGTTTATGTCATAGTTTTGCAGAAACTATTTTGACCAATCCAAGATGTATCTTGAAAATATGGGGGAGGTGTTGGTTCCTAAATTTCTAATCTACAAAAACCTCTCTCATGTTTTTCACAGGTATTACTGAAAGGGAGATAAGCGCATGTCTTCACAACCTATTTTCAGTTTTTGCAAAGTCTTGTTTTTGACATCTTTTGCAGAGAATGTTGTGAACATTTGGAGCTGGATTTTGGGAAATGGAGAGAAGTTTATCTCTAAAACATTCTTATCTACAATAACATCTTTCACATTTTACATATATATCTCGGATTGAGATATACAAGCGTATCATTGGATGTTAAGTTTGCAGAATTTCTCGGGCATAATGCACAAAGGAAGGATGCAGTTAGTGACTGGTATGCTTCATCATCACTTAAAGTTGCTATCAAATTTGACTTTCTCTTCTTTGTCACCATAAATCTATAAAAATAGTGCCAAATAAATTCGTTAGTTTTGAATGCCCTTTATTTAAATTCTATTAATGTAAAACAATTGGAGATATTTGTGAAATCAATCTTGATATTTTTTCAAGATATTTCAGTTTAGAATTAGTATAAATACTTCTCTATTTGAATTATTTTGGGTGGATTCTATAACATTTCTGTAATTCTATGATTTGAAGTTAAGAAAGCTAGTTCTAATCAAATCTAGATTTTTGTTGGAAAAGGAATGAAAGTTGAGGACATTTCATCAGATTCTCATGCAGTCTAATTGCAAATAAGTATTCTATCCTTGTGATTTTATGTGTTTTCTATATGTTTCAACGTTTCATGCATCTTAAATCTAAATGGTAAAATAGTCAAAGTATATTAGAATTAGCTTTATTGCTCTCTTCTATCACAATCTACCATTTATATGTTTTCTTCTAAACTATTTCTATAAATGAAATATTAACTGCTCCTCTATCCCTGTAGTTTTCTCTAATAAGACCTCGATATAGGATCATTAATTTCCCTCTACTAGTTGACCTAACTTCATTTCCTCTTTCTAATCCTAACTTGATGATCTTAATTGCCCTCTAGTTTTGAGAAGAAAAATCATCCATTCAAGCCCCAAAGTTTGTTTTTATTCTACTATCCTACCTCAGCACTTTGACTTGATCCAGTGAATTATCTCTGATTGACTTCATAGCCCAATGGCCTAAAATCCTAGTTTGCCCATTTGTTTTAGAACTCCACCACTCTCAAACAAAACAACCTCACTGAACATTAATACTAGCCTAAAATATTTTCAAACAAAGCTAAATTATAAAGAGAGAGCCCTCTCTGGACTTAGGTTGGCTACAACCCGAGTCTAAAAGATTGGTTTGTGGTTACCTCGGAAATTTCTTTCTTTAACCTTGAGAAAATTCTAAGTCATAATAGGAATGAGTCCCAAGTTAGATGTGAGGAAGCCTAACTTTGTTAGGAACACACAACACATCAGGACGTGTGTAACTTTTGGAGGAGAAATCCACACAGATGTGGTAGTCACAACACACATGAGAGGATATCACATACAAAAATCAATGAACAATATGCATGAGTGCGATGGTAATTGCAGCAAGTTTACATGAAAAGTTACGTTTTATGTTCGGAAGGTAACCAACATGGGAAAGATATCGTTAATAACTTATACAATTTTTTTTCATTAATATACGTATTAGAAAAGTTGAAGGAATTCAGGTGTTAAACACAGGTTAAAGAAACATGTATTACAAGTATTCAAGGCAAATCTTACAAATAGTTACAACACATGTGTTAAAATGTGTTGGCCGGTTAGCAGGCTTCTGAATTAAGTCAAAGTTCCAAGACACATCGATACACCATACATCACTAACCCCATGGATGAGGCATTGGAGCCACAACATACTCCTAAAAGAAAATAGTACAGACTCTCAAGGCTATGTGGGAGGCTTCAAGGTGAAAAAGTCCTTTTCATGTACAAATGAGGGCTATTTATAGCCAAGGGTAAAATTGACCCTTGTGACTGTTCAACTTCCCTCATGACTATTTGTTTGTCATGACCTTGCAACTTTACATGAATCTTCATATGACAGGTGGGTCTCTTAGACTTTCACGTTACATTACATTGATCAACAATATGGCCCACAATAGTGATGTTGATGACGTGACTCATGAAGAAACTCGACATGATAATCCTGGTACATTCGTGTTGCTACTGGTGTGCATGTCGAGCTGTAGTGTTGTTGAGTGATGGATATCCTCATGGTGTGTTACTTTTACCTTTGCATGGCAAGGTGCATGAAGTCTTCGATGGTCGTTGGGTTCTCTTGATGTTGCATTCACATGTTGCTCCTTGCTTGTACTTTGGCATGCTTGACATGTTTGTCCCTTCATGAGAGGTGTATCTTTGTTCGTCTGTTTGCGAACACATATTCGCATGTTCATCCATATGTTTATCTGTGAAAACATATTTATGTGGTATTCCATTTGCAAACACATCTCTTTGTATGCATCCTTTGTTTCTCCATTCACATACGTGTCCTTTCGCATGTACTCCCCTTGTTCATCCCATTCATCGTCATGCCATGTTTATTTGTGTACTTGCATCTGTAGTCACTCATGATGAGACAACATCAAATCCATAAACCTCCTAGTATACCATGATGCATGATCGTTTCGAATGCAGGTGACTGGGGGAGAAGAAAAGGTTACAAAATTTCATGAGAAAAGAATTGAGTTGTGATGCAGGCTCTGAGCACTGCTGGTGAAAGCTACGCAGAAGTCATTGGGAGATGATGATGGACAATATAGATCAGTAGTGGTTGTCCGCGTGGTCTGACGCAGGTGAAGGACAAACCTTCAAAAATTTTGGGAGAAGCAATGTGGGTGGCAGGAGGGATGCGCAGGAAAAAAATGCACAATTTCTGGAGTGAGCAGCAGGAGCTTGGAAAAAAAAAACTATGTAGCTCTTGGAGGGCACTAGAAGGGGGCTAGTGGGAGATGCCAATGGGAATAACTACGCATATGCTGGGAGGCTAACTTGCTAACCACCTCTGTGTAGTTTCTAATGTGAGCAGAGTGTTGGGTTGTGGAGATCTTTCTCATGAAATCTGTAAAGTTTTCCTAGTGAGTAGCCGATTGGTTGACTAGTGACTAGCTAAGAAAATTGTCCAATTTTCTGAGCGAGAGGGGGATGGGCACTTGGTGTTTATCTAGCCTATCTACACAATTTTATCAATCAATGGAGTGGGCATGGTCTGCAACCTCTATGCAATTTTTGAGGGGATTCAGTCACAGGGTGACTTCCTGATCAAACTTCTCGGATTGACCAATAGGAGGGTTGATTGATCAGCTTGCATGCAACACAACTTAAAATGGCTTGTTGGATGCTTATTTGTTGTTTTGGGTGAAATTTGGTTGAGTCAATGGCGGGTTGAAGGTCCAGTTGTTAGATGGTGATCTAGACAACAGAACTTCTGTGAAACAACTAAGTGTGTGAGTGAGTGAAAATTTGCATACATGACCTTCCAAACACACACTCACATGACTTGACAACGAGATGACTCAAACCATCCAAACACACATGCTCAACATGACTGACTAACAGTGCAGATCAATAAGCATGATGTTTGTGATTGACCGTTGGATGATGTTTACATGATAGTGTATATGACTCAGTGTGTGAGCATGATGGATGTTTACATGTACACATGAACCAAAAACCTTGTGTATGACCATAACATGGTCACAAGAAAGGTATTGTTACCAACATGCAAAAGCTTCCCGTTGAATGGTTAAGTGAGGTGGGTGCAATGACTCACACGAGCCCATGGGGTGAGCCTGAGTGCATGCAAACATCAAGTAAAATCTCGAGGGAGGCTCCAAAATTGAATGCAAGACAAAATTTTGGAGGGTGCTATAGCCACTACAACATGACTCCAAGATTTAAGCCACTTTTCTAGCCCATAATCCTGTCGTTTTCCCAGAACTTGTTGTAACTTCCATAATTCATTAAAAACATAATAAAAATGCTAATCAATAAACATTCTCCCTCAAGACTAGGTCAAAGCATCCCCTATCGGGACTAACATTCAATCAAACATGTGGCATTAGATGCAACCTACATGTCTAGGATACAAGACAAAGCATAAAAAACTGAAGAAAGTTATGAAACATAACAAGAATGATCACCTCCTTCTCCATTGAACTATTACATCACTAATTAGGTCTTGCATCTATCCTTTTAATAGTTATAAGAAAATAAATGAACTAACCATGAGATGGACCAGTCATTCAACCATGCTTATGACCAACATAAAACAATATAAATATCCGAGATATGAAAACCATTAAATCCACTTATAAATCAGTGCAAACGTAAGAGAACTTAACTTTTATTAATCATCGGTAAATCCGACTAGGTTCAGTTCTTGCACGTACCACCTTACCATAGACATGGTTGAACCAAATCTCTCTTTTAGCCAATCACCCCTCTGCTATATTCCAAGCATGAATGTGGGATCTCATATGACAACCAAGGGAATCTAGAGGCTAAACCACCTCCACCCTCATAAAAGCATGATCACACCAAAACCGGTGCGACGATCACAACCTAACAGAACTTGGAATGCCATCTATAATCCATCACTATCCTTGATGAATTTTCCATCTCCTTATCTCTTAGGCTTTACCACAATCCAAATTGAGATCGCTAGGCCCTAAATCCACACTTCTCCCTTAAGCTTTACCATGTATTGCACCAAAGTTGGTCAACGGATTCCTAGGCCTTTAGGAATGAACCTTGAGACCACCTCCACCCTAGATTCCAAAATGCATCTCAGCAACCAAAGCTCAAATACTGAAATAAGCATCCCAATGTACCATGGCATCCGGAAAAAGGCTAGGCTAGGCTAGGCTAAAATCCACTATCATAACCTGAAAAAACCATGCCACCAATAGCAAGACAATGACACACCAACATGTAAATCCATGCATGTCCAAACCAGCTAGGAAATCACACATGCAAAAAGTTACCTGCAAGTATTCCTTCTGAAGTTGCTTGATCATCCTTTCCTTTCCTTGATTCTTGCTTGCTTTTCCTTTACTTTCCTTGCTCCAAACTAGAGTGCTCCAAGAAAACTCTAAGTGACCAAGAGAGTGAGAGAGAGAGAGAATAATGAGAGAGCTCCAAACTTGAACTGACAAAATCCATGAACTAGTCCTCAGAAGCCTTTTTATGCATGAGGCCTCCAATTTCATCTTTTTCCATTATTTTCCTTTAATTCCCTTTGTGTTTCCTCCTCACATGTAACTGTGACCTTTCACCTTACTTTCTTGCTAATTTCCTTTATTTTCATAAGTAAATGTTCCAAAATTCCTTTTTTCCTTTTAGTGCCTTTTCCTTTTCCTTTTCCAATTTCCTTATCCAGAAACACACATCTAGTGATGCCCACTAGAATATGTTTGCCCAACATTCCACTTGGAATACATGTCCCTTAACCATTGGTCTTATTTTCCCTTTATTAACTTTTATTACAAGAACTTTTCATCAGGGTTGTTACATAACCCTCCCCCTTGGGGAACACTATCGTTGGTGTTGAAGCACACCAAGATCTCAACAAAACTAATGACAAGAAAAATTATTCCTATGGAGATTTATAACCTAGTTCGTTGTAGTATTTGTAATGAAGAACCTACTCAAAAGAAAACCATGATGACAACATGACAATATAATAGCCATACTACATACTGGAGCTTTATAACAAAGATCATTACGATATTTACATCTATATAAATATACATATACAAATATCAAAATATCAACAAAACATATGCCAAACATAAACCAACATCAAACCAAAATTGCTTGCTCTCGACCTAAAAACAATGAAGGATATAGGGCCCGCATCTGATCCACCATCTCCCAGGTAGCTTCTTCAAGCCCAAAGTGCTTCCAATACACTTCAAATTTCTATATGGCTTTGTTCATGAGCATGGTTTATTCCTACTACAATATGCACTGAGGCTCCAGCTGGAAATCTCCTTCTTTCTCCACGTGCAATACAAGCCAATCACTAACATGATCAAAATCCTTTATATACTTCTTACGAAATGAAATATGGAAAACATCATGGAATTTCACCATGGAGGAAGTGCAAGTTGATATGCCACTAGTCCAATCCTCTCAAGGATCTTGAAAAGCTCACAATACCATGGTGCCAACTGGGCACATGAACTAATCCTCAAAGAGATTTTCTCGGGCTTGATGCAAAAATACACATGCTCCCGAAAATAAAACTCTTTGAACATCTTGTGTTGATTTGCATAACTCTCATGGCTATCATATGCTGCCTTGATATTCTTCTTTATCACTTGCATTTCCTACCGCATGACTCTCAATGAATAGTATTATAGTATATAAACCCCTCCCATGCATTTAGAGAGGGGTCGAGAATTTTATCAAAAACACTTTTCAAGACATTACACTTATGTATTTTTGGCAAGGTTTTCATAAACTTAATGGAACATGATCTATTTTTATTTGAATATCAAGCATGCTCTACCCGAGGCCGCTTGAAATTTAATCACTTGATCACTTAATTATCAACTCGAGGACATTTAATCTTGTAAAGCACTATATGCAATATACACAACACAAGGTTTATGTATTGGTTGATAGTAAATAATATGTTCTATAAACTAATTCCATTTCTACTTTACATTATAAAAACAAACTTATACTACATCATGTCCAAACCAAGCAAAATAAATTCCAACTAGTCTTATACTAAAAGTTTGTTAATGGAACCAGAGTTAAGCTAGAACCATTGTGGATCATATCCTATGTTCTAAAAAACTAGGAAAAGAGTGATTTAAAAAAATGAACATAAACATGATTAAACTACAACATGCATTGAACACATATACACAAAGGGCATGCACAATTATTTGCCTTGGATGTGGGCCCCCTCAAAGGGTTTAGCGTGTCTGCCTAGCTATAAAATTAACAAACACGCACCATGGATCAATGAAAATTGATGATCACACCTAGGACAACAATGTTAATTATTTATATTAATAGAAGAAAAATATAAAATAATATCTGCCTGTCTAAAGGAATGACGAATGAGGGTTCCGTATTTATATATCATGAGAGGGCATCTTTTGAGACAAGAATAAAACAACGTTCCTTTATTTCTAGGAAGTTAGCTATTGGTTATTAATCTATTAGATTGGGGTTACAAAATCTACACATGTCATTAGAACAATAAAACATTATAAAAAATTAGAAATATAAATTACCAATACAATTAAATAAAAAGTTAATTTAAATTTATATTATAAATACTAGATAATTTTATAGTATAAATATATAATTAAATCTTTAAAATAATTCAAATCTTTGAAGAAAGAGACACCAATATTCAAATCCTTTAGAGGAGAGTGCTTTACTAAAGATAATCAAATATATACATTTAATTTTGTTTCTAATTATATTGGGGAGAGATTGTTTTGTAGTTATTATAAAAATTTAAAGATATAAATTCAATCGATTAAAGTATAAATTTAATTTATAGTGTTTATTGTTCAAATAATAAAAAGGCAATTTTAGATATGTTAAAAAATATGGTTAATTATAAAAATAGCATTGTTATATATTTTATTAATATTTGGTTGGTTGAAATATATTATAATTCTCGCAAGTACCCTCCACACAACAAGCATACTGACTGTTTTTACTGACTGTTTTTACCCAACAGATTAATACTTTAGTTTTGTATCTGGCTGATTTGTATATTTACATAAATTATGTTCTTAAAGGTTTATGAGTCTTTCCTTTGGGCCAAATTTTATGCTGGCATATTCCAAATAATGATTGTAGAATTCTCTGGAGAAAGTTTATCTGAGCTTAATTATATTTCTTTTGTATATTTCTTTTGTATCGATATGTTTCTTTCTAAACAGAATTTTTTCGGTTTATTTTCTTGGTATTGAAATATGTCTCAACGTGTTTCTTTCTAAATAGAATTTTTTCACGTGTTTATTTAAGTTCTTACCTGCCTGAGGTGGTTTGTTTGCACTGTTTTCCGAGTAAATGGTGTTCGAATTTGGTTTATATATTATATGCTCTTTCAAAGTTTTCAGCTTGGTATGAATAGGCTCAATTCTTTTAATGGTTGAATTCTTGTGGAATTTTATCTTCCAATGAATTTTATACTTAATTATGAAGCCCTACTCACTCCTAGAGTTGCATTATTCGTACCAAATACATTTAATATTATAACGATGTGGCTAGGGTTTTGTTGTAATTGGTATAGATGGTTTTAGGATATTGACACCCAAACGTTGTGTAAGTGTGAGGACTGTCCTTGAGGGTTTCTAACCCACATTAGGGACTCACATTATCCAGGTCTGGATTTCGACATTCGGTTTGTTGCGGAATTATTTATTGGATTCCTTTTGTTACTAATTAACTAGAGTTATACCATTCAACATTTTTTATCAACTTATTTTCCATTATGAGACTTGTAGCTTTTAGGTCTTCACCTATCCTTACAAAAACAAAAATTTTCTTCTTATTTGGCTTTTTATTTTCTTATATCATAAAAGAACAAGACAACAATACATGCACTTTCTATTTTCACTAAAATCTATGGAACTCATGTCTAACTAAAAATAATTTTTCTTTATAGAAAATAACAAATTTTTATATCCGAGATGAACATCATAGGGTCCCTTATGGAATCCATCCAATATTCACTCAAACAACCTAGTTTACTCTTTACTTCTCCTCAAAATCTATATAGAGATTGAACTTTAAACAAAGTAACTATACTTGTTTCTCAAACAAAAGTGGAGACAATCCATCTTCCATAAAGATATCATTCAAGACTACGAGGTTTATTTGTACATTTGTTTGTGTGATGAAAAGACAGAAAAGTGTCCCATCTATGTGTTAGAATGACTTCCTACTTCTATATTATGATAAAATAGAACTCTTTTAAAGACACATAACATTCTTAGTTTGATAGTTTCACTTGTCAAATTATTGAAATTAAACATTGTAGCTTTAAACATGATCAAAACCCATTCCCTGTTAGAAGGCCATTTGAATATAAGATCCGCCACAGGCCTCTACAATAGCACAATCAGTGAGAGAAAAAATAAATCAACTTCAAGCTATTTGCAATGGAGGAAGGAATCTTGTTATTATTTGGATGATAGAAAATTGAAGAAATATTTAGTCAAACATCTAGTTTTATCAATCAATAATGACAACTATAATTTACATTGTACTTGTAGTGCATGCAATGGGAAGGCACCACCATAAACATGCAAAATGAAAGAAGGGTGCTTTATAAAGGGTAAAATAAGGCTTCATATTTTCACTTTTAGTTTTAAGATTAAAAATAAACAAAGAAAATGTAGTTATCACCTTGTGTTGTTCTCCTACAAATGGTTTCAATAGTCACCCTTTAGCTTTCTCAGTAACCCATATGTTACATGACCTCACCAAGGTTCCCAAAGTGCTAATGGCCACTTCTGTAGAAACCGTTTTCGCAACATCTACAATGACTAATAAATTTTCTATGGATTGCACAAGAACAAATAAAATTAACTTGCAGATAGACTCATTGAACCTTTTAACATGTAATTGGAGAAATGTTCAAGCAAACTAACTCTCTAACCTCACACAACTAACAAATGTAGCTACTAGTGATTATTTTTTTCAAAGAATCATCCCTCGACAAGTAAATTGAGAAATTCGTGCAAAATGCTAAGTAAAAAGAGATTGATTGACCTACAGATTAGGAAAGTTGGTTTAACAGAATCACTCATAAACAAGTAAAACTAAGAAAGTCATGCAAAATGAAAAGTACCTTTAGTACTTCTCAATATACCCCTCTCAATGAGACTTTACAAGATTTAATAGAAACCCAATCCTACCCCCATGCATTACAACTTTTTCCCTAACAAGATCAATGCTTGCAATCTCTTATTTTATCACCACAAACATCGCAAGTGTAGCGGATACTCTCCGTAGTTCAATATATGCATCAACCTAAAAGTACAATCTATGGTTATATCACTGTGAAACCAATTTTTATAGACTAGCCCAAAATTGAGAAGCCACTGTCCACTTGATTTTTCGAAAACTTACTATGGACAGAAACCTAAGAGATGTTTCATTTCCCAGTGTTGTCTCATAAAACTTTCATGAAATCCAAGAAGACAAGCTCTAAGATATTGCAACAATACTCAACAAGTGCCCTAATTGCAAACCTTCCCCCATACCTAGCCCTGACAGCTAAAGTTGCTTAAACCTCAGGCAGCATAGGACCATGACATCTTATCACATCACTCGTAATTTTATAGAATAAATCCAAACTTAATTGGTCATGAGGTCACAACACCCATGTCAATTCATCTCCTAGAGTTCCTTTTCCTATAGGGTTATGACCATGTTCCCAACACTCACTCCCTGGAAGTGTATGCTCCTCAATTTTTTCGAATTAGTGCTAGAGTCCAGATTATGTGCCCTGATCTCATGATAAATCCATATGCATAAAACAAAACCTAGAAATGTGCATGTTTTTCAAAGAGAGGTGAGGTTGGCCCTACCCATGTAACTCAAGAGGGAAAACAATGCAACTAATATATAACATGTGACCCATTTGTTATCACTACGTAATTTGCCTAGGGTGAGAAGAGAAACCCAAAGGTTACCACAAAACCACTTTTAAAGCTAAGATCTAGCCCTTCCAACTTCAAAGAGGGATATCGTTGTGTGATTTTAGGTTCATGTTTTTAATATCTTAGGCTAGATATTTAAGTTCGAGTTGGGCTTTTGAAATGTTTGGTAGAAAGATGGAGGAAAATTCCATTGGGCATGGAGTCATAAGACTTATTAGTAATCAACTACAAACTTACAGGGCATCTGTAACAGGGAATATTAGGCAAACTCTTGCATATTTTAACATATTTATGGTCTGAATGAGATGAATTAGATTCAGAATCACTTTAAATATAAAGCATACATGGATGGATTCTATACTTAAATGTCAGAACAAAACATTATGATTGTTTATTAACAAGCCATAGATGAGTACATTTAAGCATATTCAACTCTTAATAGTCTTGCAACAATCATGGAAGAGAAAGATCATATGAAAACTAAGGAAAACAATTTAACATAAGAAAGCACATCATCATTTATATGACACAAGAATCCTGGCACAAAATTTCCTTTGTATTTCTAAAAATTGATCACTTTGAGTACAATCCACAACTTAACTTAATTTAAAGCTATTTTATTATACATAATCCAACCCTTACCAAGTCTTATTACAAGATAATTATAAATTTCCTATTGAACTACCTTCAAATTCCAAAAGGAATTGATTACAAAATCATATCTAACAAAATTACACATATTTCTGAAACAGAAACTAGAAAATAGGAGTTTTGGATAAATTGCATTATATGTTGAAACTCCGAAGGAAATGTGTTGCTGACTATAGATATTTTCTAGTTCCTTTTATCTGTCTTGTTGTCAAAATTACAAAAATTCTACTTTGTACTTATTCGACCAATTCTAGTAATTGATCCCATCGCTTTTCACATGGATTAGAAAAGCTCACCATGTTTCTAAATCTTTCATCTACCTCAGTGTCGGTTTTAAAAGTTTGTTTATTCAAAAAGAAGTGATGAATCTCATGTTGAATATTTAAATCAAACTGTAGACATTCCAGAAAAACTTCTCCATTGATAGCTCCTTTTGCCTTTGCAAACATAGACACACCTGCAACTATATTGCACAGTTTATCTTGATAATTATCTAGTTGAATCAATTTTCCATTATAGAGTTTCTGAGAGTTGGAACTCCTTTTTCTTGTAACAAAGAAAACCTTTTGTTAAATATCTTGACTTGTAGCTCTAGTTCTTTGCACTTTTTCTCCAATTGGACCATCGAATTCTTCTTAGTAAAAACTATTTTGCCTTCCATTATTGTCTTTTTCCCATCGTGAATTTTGAGCTCTTCAAGTTGTTCTCTGGTTTTAGAGTTCAACATCCTTATGATTTTTTGTGCTTCTTTTGGCCCATGTTCAATATCATCTTTGGATTACTCCACTTTTGCTTTAACTCTTGGACTAGTTCTTCCTATTCAAAAATAATTTGGATGGAAGGCCACAACTCTACAACATTTCCATTAATATTGTGCCAAATTCTACATTTAGCTTCTTATAACAATTGAATAATGGGTGATTGGTATTCATACTTATGAATCTATTGAATTAAATTCAAGTTATTTTTTACTTCTCCCAAGTATGGATTTCTTTATCTTGTTTTCTTCCATCTTAGTGATCGTCGCTGACAATTTTTCCACCTATTTATTTGTTAATGATAATTCCCCCAAATATTGAGTTATATTTTCTAAGGCAACTCGAACTTTTTTTGTGTTGTTAGCTAGGTTACAACCCCTGCTATTGATGTTCCTTCAGTTGATGTTCTTGTTGCCTCCCATTACGCTTTTTGTTTTAGTAGTGTTTCCATGCCTTGTTCCATTTTTTGGATTTGAGCATTTTGTTCCACTACTATTGTGAACAACTTCTCTTTCTCCATCTCCAAATTAGTGACTTCCTTAGCCTGAGGGTTTTCTTTAGTTGTTTCCTGAGAGATTGAATGTATGCATTCTTGTTCTATATTATCTACTCTTTTGTCTTGAAATCATTAGGATAATATCCTAGCTTGACAACTAAATCTTCTAATCTCTTGATTCTAGTGTCTTTGGCCAGAGAGGACATTCTATTTGATGAGGCTCATAAATAGGTAAACTATATGGGTTGTAATGCCACTCTCCAGCTTACTAAAATTGAATTTTCTCATATTGTTTTACATATTTTGTTATATTTTTCTTGATGAAGAGGATGAAGGCGAGTTACTATGTCTTGTGGCCTAATACGTATTAAACACAATAATTGGATTAGTTTTGGGTTGACTTAAGTGCAAGAACTAGAAATGGACAAGCAAGAGAGATTTTAGTAGATTGGTCTCCCTCCTCAACTCCTCAAATCATTCAAAGATTCCTCCATGATATCTCATCATCTTGGAGGTACTAGCAGCTCAGGAAGCTGAGTCCATTGGCAGTCAAGCCACTGAGAGTTAAGAAAGAGTCATTCTTGACTTATGGAGCCAAGTCTCCCTAATTTTTACGGAGATTTTGGGAGCTCCATTTTTGTATAAATAAGTGAGCCAAGGGACTCATTAGGATTTTATTTTTAATATAGCCAAGAGGAAATTTGAGCTGAAACATTGTGACTATTATTGTTATGTTGTATTTGACATTTTGATGATAATGAGAAATTCTACCTTGATCCATCACTGAATTGACTCAAAGGGTTGAAGCTCTTGGGTTGGGGCCCAAACATCGCAGCAAAAGTTCCTCTTTTTGTATATGTATGCTTAGATTAAAATTATAGTTAGCTATTGAAGTTTATTTCTATTTCCTTTAGCTTAACAAGTATTTGAATTATTTCTTAGCCTAGCTTCCATTAGTTTGAAGACAAAGATCAATGGTGCAGTAGTGAAGGAAAGTACCTCAGAAAATCTTGTGATAGTGGCCTCTATCTCATCTCCCACATGTGATCATGATTAGAGGGCCCCACTCTCACAACCCCAAAAACAAAGTTTGTCTTTTGGTCATGGCATAACTTAGGGTTCATTCTTAGCTAGATCATTGTTTATGATTTATTGGAAGCATCTGCATTTTTTATCATGTTTCCTTAAGTTTGTTGTAGTTGGAAAGAAATTCCATTTCATAGATCTAGTCCTTAAAAATAGATAGATCAACTTTCTCATATTCAACATTCATCTTTTCCATGCCGAAACGTAGTGATGCATAAATCTAAAAAAAAAAAAGGTTTTGTTGCAAGGATTATTGATCTGTAGGGAGAAACTCATACAACCATCTTCACCTAGGTTCTCTCCACCTTCTACCAAGACATACAAGCACATAGTCTGAAACTTTGTTTTGCAACCACTGTGAGCAAGCCACCCTAGGAAAATCCAACCTCCTTGGTGTGTTGGGATTAGTCTTGGGTAATGTGCACCTTACCTACACCTTCTATCACATCGTAAATCTCTCCAACACCTCACCTCACTTTTATTGCCCGCCTAAGCCCTTCAGCTAACTTCCTATAGCAAACAACAACATCTTAACCTGAGTTGGTTTGTTTGCATTGTTTTCCAAGTAAATGGTGTTCAATTTTGGTTTATACATTATATTCTCTTGAAAGTTTTCATCTTGGTATGAATAGGCTCAATTCTTTTAACGGTTGAATTCTTGTGGAATTTTATCTTCCAATCATTTTTATACTTAATTATGAAGCCCTACTCACTCCCATAGTTGCATTATTCATACCAAATACATTTAATATTATAACGATGTGGCTAGGGTTTTGTTGTAATTATTACATGTGGTTTGAAGATAGTGACACCCAAACATTCTGTAAGTGTAAGGACTGTCATTGAGGGTTTCTATCCCACATTAGGGACTAACATCACCCAAGTTCAGGTTTTGACATCTAGTTTGTTGCAAAATTATTTATTGGATTCCTTCTATTACTAATTTACTAGAGTTATACCATTCAACACTTTTTATCATCTTATTTTCCATTATGAGACATGTAGCTTTTAGGTCCTCATCTATCCATAGATAGACAAAAATTTTCTGCTTATTTGACTCTTTATTTTCTTATATCATAAAAGAAGAAGACAACAATACATGCACTTTCTAATTTCACTAAAATCTATGGCACTCATGTCTAACCAAAAATAATTTTGCTTTATAGAAAAGATTTTTTTTTTTATATATGAGATGAACATCATAGGGTCCCTTATGGAATTCATCCAATATTAACTCAAATAGCCTGGTTTACCCTTTACTCCTCCTCAAAATATATATAGAGATTGAACTTTAAACAAAGTAACTGTGCTTGTTTCTCAAACAAAAGTGGAGACAATCCATCTTCCATAGAGATATCATTCAAGACTATCAAGTTTATTTGTACATTTTTTTGCGTGAAGAAAAGACAGAAAAGTGGCCCATCTATGTGTTAGAATGATTTCCCACTTATCTATTATGATAAAATAGAACTCTTTTAAAGACACATAACATTCTTAGTTTGATAGTTTTACTTGTCAAATTCTGGAAATTAAAAATTTTAGCTTTAAACATGATCAAAACCCATTCCCCATTAGAAGGCCATTTGAATACAAGATCTACCAATTCCCTTATGCCACCTTCCTCTGCAATAGCACAGTCAATGAGAGAAAAAATAAAATCAACTTCATGTTGTTTGCAAAGGAGGAAGGAATCTTTTTATTATTTGGATGATAGAAAATTGAAGAAATATTTAGTCAAATGTCCAGTTTTATCAATCAATAATGACAACTATAATTTACATTGTACCTACAATACATGCAATGGGAAGACACCACCATAAACATGCCAAATGAAAGAAGGGTGCTTTATAAAGGGTAAAATAAGGCTTCATATTTTCATTTTTAGTTTTAAGATTAAAAATAAAGAAAGAAAATGTAGTTATCACCTTGTGCTCTTCTCCTACAAATGGTTTCGATAGTCACACTTTATCCTTCTCAGTAACCCATATGTTGGGTGACCTTGCCAAGGTTACCAAAGTGCTAATGGTCACTTCCATAGAAACCGTTTTTGCAACATCTACAATGACTAATAGATTTTCTATGGATTGCATAAGAACAAATAAAATTCACTTGCAAACAGAATCATCGAACATTTTAACATGTAATTGGAGAAATGTTCAAGAAAACTGACTCTCTAATCTCACACAACTAATAAGTGTAGCTACTAGTGATTATTGCTTTCAAAGAATCCCTCGACAAAAAAAATGAGAAATTCGTGCAAAATGCTAAGTAAAAAGAGACTGATTGACCTACAAATTAGGAAAGTTGGTTTAACATAATCACTCATAAACAAGTAAAACTAAGAAATTCATGCAAAGTGAAAAGTACCTTTATTACTTCTCGCTATACCCCTCTCGATGAGACCTTATGAGATCCAATAGAAACCCAATCCTACCCCGACGTATTACAACCTTCTCCCTGACAATATCAATGCTTGCAATATATTATTTTATCACCACAAACATTGCAAGTGTAGTGGCTACTCTCCATAGTTCAATATATGCATCAACCTAAAAGTACAATCTAGGGTTATATCATTGTGCAACCAATTTCAGTAGACTGGCCCAAAATTGAGAAGCCACTATCCACTTGATTTTTCAAAAACTTACCATGGACAGAAACCTAAGAGATGTTTCATTTCCCAGTGTTGTGTCATAACACTTTCATGAAATCCAAGAAGACAAGCTCTGAAATATTGCAACAGTACTCGACAAGTGCCCCAAATTGTAAACCTTCTCGCATACCTAGCCCTGATAGCCAAAGTCACTTAAACCTTAGGCAACATAGGGCAATGACATGTTATCACATCACTCGTAATTTTATCGCATAAATCTGAACTTAGCTCGTCATGAGGTCACAACACCCATCTCCATTCATCTCCTAGAGTTCCTTTTCCTACAGGGTTATGACCATGTTCCCAACACTCACTCCATTGAAGTGTATGCTCCTCAATTTGTTCAACTTAGTGGTAGAGTCCAGATTATGTGCCCTAATGTCATGATAAATCCATATGCATAAAACAGAACCTAGAAATGTGCATGTTTTGCAAACAGAGGTGAGGTTGGCCCTACACATGTAATTCAAGATGGAAAACAATGCAACTAATGTATAGCATGCGACCAATTTGTTATCACTATGTAATTTACCTAGGTTGAGAAGAGAAACCGAGAGGTAACCATAAAACCACTTTTAAAGCTGAGATATAGCCCTTCCAACTTTAGAGAGGGATCTCGCTGTGTGATTTTAGATTCATGTTTTTAATATCTCAGGCTAGCTATTTAAGTTTGAGATGTGTTTTTTGAAATGTTTTGTTGAAAGATGGAGGAAAATTCCATTGGGCACGAAGTCATAAAACTTATTAGTAATCAACTACAAATTTACTGGGCATCTTAACAGGGAAGATTAGGAAAACTCTTACATATTTTAAAATATTTATGGTCTGAATCAAATGAATCAGATTTAGAATCAATTTAATTATAAAGCATACATGAATGGATTCTAGACTTAAATGTCAAAACAAAACATTAAGATTGTTTATTAACGAGCTAGAAATGAGTACATTTAACCATATTCAACTCCTAGTATTCTTGCAACAATCATGGAAGAGGAAAATCATATGAAAACTGAGAAAGGAAAACAATTTAACAAAAGAAACACATCACCATTTGTTTGACACAAGAATCCTGAAACAAAACTGCCTTTGTATTTCTAAAAATTGATCACTTTGAGTACAATCCAAAACTTACAACAATGTAGAGTTATTTTATTATACATAATAAAACCCTTAATAAGTCTTATTACAACATATTTATAAAGTTCCTATTGAACTACCTTCAAATTCCAAAAGGAATTGATTACAAAATCATATCTAACAAAATTACACATATTTCTGAAATAGAAACTAGAAAATAGGAGTTTTGGATAAATTTCATTGTTTGTTGAAACTTTGAAGGAAATTTTTTGTTGGCTGTAGCTATTTTATAGTACCTTCTATCTGTCTTCTTGTCAAAATTACAAAAATTCTATGTTGTACTTATTTGACCAATTCTAGTAATTGGTCCCATCACTCTTCACATGGATTAGAAAAGTTCACCATGTTTCTAAATTATTCATCTACCTTAGTATCGGTTTGAAAAGTTGGTTTATTCAAAAACAAGGGATAAATCTCATGTTGAATATTTAAATCAAAGAGAAGACATTCTATAAAAGCTTCTCCATTGATAGCTCCCTTTGTCTTTGCAAACACAGACACATCTACAACCATATTGAACAGTTTATCCTGATAATTCTCTAATTGAATCAATTTTCCATTGGAGTTTCCGAGAGTTGGAACTCCTTTTTCATGTAACAAAGAAAAGCTTTTGTTAAATATCTTCACTTGTAGTTGTAGTTCTTTGCACTTTTTCTCCAATTGGACCATTGAATTATTCTCATTCAAAGCTGTTTTCCCTTCCGTTATTGTCTCTTTCCCATCGTGAATGTTGAGCTCTTCAAGTTGTTCTCTGGTTTTAGAGTTCAACATCCTTATTATTTCTTTGCTTCTTCTGGCCTATGTTCAATATTAGGTTTGGTTTGCTCCACTTTTTCTTTAACTCTCTGGACCAGTTCTTCCTATTCAAAAATCATTTAGATGGAAGGCCACAACTCTACAACATTTCCATTAATATTTTGCCAAATTCTACATTTAGCTTCTTACAACAATTGAATAGCGGGTGATTGATATTCATACTTATGAATCTGTTGAATTAAATTCAAGTCATTTTTTACTTCTCCCAAGTATGCATTTTCTGCCTTTATCTTGTTTTCTTCTATCTTAGTGACAGTTGCTGACAATTTCGCCATCTCTTTATTTGCTAACAATAATTACCCCAAATATTGAGTTATATTTTTTGAGGAAACTAGAATTTTTTTTTGTGTTGTTAGTTGGGTTACAACCATTACAACCCCTGCTATTGATGTTCCTTCATTTGATGTTCTTGTTGCCTCCCATTACGCTTTTTATTTTAGTAGTGTTTCCATGCCTTGTTCCATTTTCTGGGTTTGAGCATTTCATTCCACTACTATTGTGAACAACTTCTCTTTCTCCATCTCCAAATTAGTAACTTCCTTAGCCTGAATGCATTCTTATTCTTTATTATCTACTCTTTTGTCTTGACATCACTAGGATCATATCCTAGCTTGACAACTAAATCTGCTAATGTCTTGATTTTGGTGTCTTTGGCCAGAGAAGACATTCTCTTTGATGAGGCTCATAAATAGGTAAATTATATGGGTCACAATTCCACTCTCGAGCTTATTCAAATTGGCTTTTCTCACATTTCTTTACCTATTTTGTTATATTTTTCTTAATGAGAAGGGTGAAGGTGAGTTACTATGTGACCTAAATGAAGGAATTGGATTAGTTTTGGGTTGACTTAAGTGCAAGAACTAGAAATGGACAAGCAAGAGAGATTTTAGGAGACTCGTCTCCCTCCTCAACTCCTCAAATAATTCAAATATTCCTCCACCATATCTCATCATCTCAGAGGTACTAGCAGCTCAAGAAGCTGAGTCCATTGGTAGTCAAGCCACTAAGAGTTAATAAAGAGTCATTCTCGACTTATGGATCCAAGTCTCCCTATTTTTTACAGAGATTTTGGGAGCTCCATTTTCGTATAAATAAGAGAGCCAAGGGACTCATTAGGATTTTATTTTTGATATGGCTAAGAGGCAATTTGAGCTTAAACATTGTGACTGTTATTGTTATGTTGTATTTGACTTTTTGATGATAATGAGAAATTTTACCTTGATCCATCACTAAGTTGAATCAAAGGGTTGAAGCTCTTGGGTTAGGGCCCAACCATAGCAGCAAAGGTTCCTCCTTTTGTATATATATATGCTTAGATTAAAATGATAGCTAGCTATTGGAGTTTATTTATGTTTTTTTTAGATTAACAAGTATTTGAATTATTTCTTAACCTAGTTTCCATTAGTTTGAAGACATAGATCAATGGTGCAGTAGTGAAGGAAAGTACCTCAGAAAATCTTGTGATAGTGGGCTCTATCTCATCTCCGTCATGTGATCATGATTAGAGTGCCCCACTCTCACAACCCCAAAAATAGAGTTTGTCTTTTGGTCATGGCATAACTTAGGGTTCATTCTTAACTAGATCATTGTTTATGATTTCTTGGAAGCACCTGCATTTTTAATCTTGTTTCCTCAAGTTTGTTGTAGCTTAAAATAAATTCCATTTCATAGAACTAGTCCTTAACAATAGATATATAAACTTTCTCAAATTCAACATTCATCTTTTCCATGTCGACATGTAGTGATGCATAAATTAAAAAAAAAAAAGGTTTTGTTGCAAGGATTATTGATCTGTAGGGAGGAACTCATCCAACCATCTTCACCTAGGTACTCTCCACATTCTGCCAAGACATATGAGCCCATAGTCTGAACCTTTGTTTTGCAACCACTATGAGTAAGCCACCCTAGGAAAATCCAACCTCCTTGGTGTGTTGGACTTAGTGTTGGGTATTGTGCACCTTACCTCACCTTCTCACCATCATAAATCTCTCCAACATCTAATCTCACTTTTATTTCCCGCCTAAGCCCTTCAACTTTGTCTGTGAGGAAAACCACTCCACAGATAATTTCCCTTCTACACCTAGATTGAAAGCTATATATCAGAGAACTAACTCGAGGTGGGGCTGAACAAATCTACTATAAAAAACAAATGATGCCTCAAGGATATTGACCATGCGAACATTGCATGCAAGGGGAAACCTATTGATATTATAATCCCAATTAGAATGCATCCCTTCTCCCATGGCATTCTCCTACTCATCCTTCATGGTCCACACCTTCTCCTTGGTCTTATGCACCTCAATACCCTTCCCAAACTACTAGTTAATAATTTTATCCATACACTCCCCCACATCCTCAATGGAATACCTTATCACAAGGGTGGAGGCCCCCATTCAACCAATCTCTAGCCTTACTTCCTCCACCTCCATCTCAACCATATATCATTCATCCTACTCTGGATAAGAAACATCAGATGCCTACTCAACCAAATCTGAACCCTAGCAATAAACATGCACAATATAACTATAATGGAGAGATATCCTACCCTACCTATGCTGTGGAAATTCAATAAATCAACCTCAGGTATGGAATAGTGCTTCTAGATAACCAACCTCCATCTCCACCTAAGGAGGTTGAAGAAAAAAAGGAAGAGAGTGTTCCTAAAGCCTATAAACCACCTTTTCCTCAAACATTGATCCATTATAGTCATCACACTCCAAAAGAGACTAAACTTCTGGGATAATTGAAAAACTTGTGTGTTAAAATCCCACTCCAACAAGCCATTAAGGATGTCCCCATCTACAACAAGCTAATCAAGTAGAAATGCTTCAAACATATTAGGAGAAGAAAGAAAGACACCACTACCATTAATTTCATTAGAAGGTTGTCTGATTTAATGTTGGCGGGAGTGATTTGTCCAAAGTATCTAGACCCTACAAGTCATGTGGTAGATGTGCACATTGATGGCATCATTGTCCCCCACACCTTGATTGATCTTGGGGCTTCCATCAATGTGATGACTAAGGAGATCATGCTCAAACTAAATCTCCAAGGATCATTAAGAAATACCACAGCAATATTGCAGTTTGCAGACAGTTCCATAGTAGCTTCTAAGGGAGTTGTTGAGGATGTAATGATCTCTATTGATTCCTAGGAGTACCTTTCTGACTTCTTAGTTCTCGAGCTGAAGACCAAATTCAATGGTTATTCTCTCATCCTTGAAAGGCCATGGCTAATGATCCTCATCATTGAGTAACTATATGGACCTTAATACACCTCCTAGATTATTCAAATCAACTATTCTCATAATTTCTTAAATATTTTGATTATATTTTGCTTAATGAGATGAGTCAAAATGAAATATTATGCCTAGTGGACTAATGTGCATTGATTGTAGGTTTTTGAGAGAAAATCATGGAAATTTTGGCTAATTAAGGGCTGAAACATGAATGAGATGAGGAGAGGTTGTAGGAGAGAGATCCTCCTCATTTACTCCTCACTCATTTGAATATTCATCCATCAAATCACATTAGTTCAGAGTTACAAGAAGCCAATTCATGAAGATCAAAAGGGAGCCAAGCCAATGAAAATTAAAGTGCCAGTTCATCTTGAGTTTGGGAGCTGAGCCTCCCTAGATTTAAGGAATTCATTGAAGACTTCAGCTGTATAAATCAGGAGGCCTAGAGCCTCATTATGACTCGAATTTTTTATGTAAAAACACTAGGAATTTTTTAGTTCAAGACTTGTGCAAGACATTGTTATGTAATTTTCTGATTTGATAATAAGAATGAGCATCTCCTTAATCTAGCATTGAGTTGACTCAGAGGATTGAAGACCTTGGGTTAGGGCCCAACCCTAGCAGGAAAGGCTCCTATTCTTGTATTTGTGTTCTTAGTTGATTTAATAGATTAATGATTGAATTGTTTTTAGCATTATTTCATTACAAGTAGTTGTGGATTTGATTGATTTTCTTCCATTTGTGCATTGCTTCAACATTAATTTATGAATATAAAGGAATATCAAAAAGCTATTATTAGGTGGATTTGGCATCACTCCTCCCTTCAATGACCATGGTTTGAGGAAAGTACTCCTACGCAACCCCAAAAAGACACAATTTACATTTCTCACTGAATTTAGGGTTTTATGTTACTTAGGTCAACATTTTAATAATTTTCAAGAATAGGATTTAACTATCATTTCTGCTATCCTTAGTCTTGCATTAGATTTCATAAAGGTTTCATATTACCCTACAAGTTTTCCCATGCATGAAATAGGAAGCTAGCTCATGAAATTTTGTTTTCCTTAGTTAATTGAAATCCTTCTTATTTACATGATTTATGGATAAGTGTCAATGATTGATGCAGTGCAGAAGTTTCAACAGTAAAGAGAGATTTCATGATCAACAACCCCATCCTAACCTCATCCATCCATGGTTATCACTTTCCATTACTAAATCCCTAACTAAATTCATCATTCCACAAGAATACTTCTCCAAACTTGTTGAGAAAATCCAACCATCTCACAACTCTGTTTTGAGTTCTGAAGGAGTCCTCGGAACTCCCTTGCTTCATTTCACCCTCCATTCACCTTCCCTAAGCCTTACGTCACCTTCCAAACTGCTCCTCTTTCTTTTGGTTGTATCCTGTAGGAATACATGGGATCTTGTAGGAGCATTAGGACATCCTATAGGACAAATTAGGACATCCTGTAGGTTGACCTATATTGGCCTATTTTGAGGCTGAATTGTGGAAAAAGCCCATGGGAAGCTATAAAAGGATCCCTACTTGCCTCCGAACCCATCTAACCATCCACCATCATCCCTAATCCACCTGAGACATCACCAAAATAAGTTAGCTTTCAGACTTTCACACAAAAAATACAAAAAGGAAAAAAGAGTTATTTTGTTCATTTACATGCACATCAATAGAATGTTTGATGTTTCAAATTCCATGCCTAGGATAGTAGGATTTCACATATGATAATTTAGCATTTTCTTGAATCAAATCCTCTTAGTAGTTAGATTAAATGAATGGCGTGTTTAAGCATTTGGTTCCAGTTTTTTTCCTTACTACGTTAGACAAGATCTCTTTTAGTGTAGATTTGCATTTTTCCTCATTGGTAATCAAGCTTCTTATGAATCAATACAAGTTTGGTTTGAAAAACCTTAGTAGTCTATCACTAGCTTAGCAGTGACAAAGACCGAACCCATCGCATTTACTTGCGTATACAACATTTTCACCTCCAAGTTTGTACGAACCCCGGGTTGATAAGGTAAAGTTGGTAGCCCCGAAAGTTGCAGCATTCTTGCTGCAATACTGGTGCTCATCACTTTTTGGCATCATTTTTGGGGTGGTGTCTGAGTAATATGTGATTTCTACTTTCTTTCTTCCAATTATTGTCTCTGACATTATGCTATTAGCTTCATTTCTACAAAAGTAATTTAGTTTGCTTCCTTTCCATTCTGTAACTGAGATTTCATTAAGTAGTTAGTTTTCATTTAGTCAGTTAGTTTCCATTTAGTTTGTGATTTCAATTCTGCAATTACTCTTTAAGCTTGAAGAAAAAACAAAACAAAACAATAACACTTCTTTCCTGCCTCGTAGGAATATGGATAACATAGGAAAATTTATAGCAAATACAACACCCCCCCCCCCCCCCGCTTCAACATCCAACCTTCCCTCCACTTTGGTGGCTGTGAATTGGAGGACCCCTTAGGTGAACAACGAGAGATATTTGAAGAGCCTACAAGGGGAGATGAAGAAGGAGAACCCATTCCAACCGACCTAATGACTGAAAATAGAAATGACAAAGGAGATATGGAAATAATTGAGAGTGCCTTTCCCATCAGAGAAGTTAATGGGGATACCAAGATGAAAAACATAAGCCCCTCTGCTCTTCCTCATTTCACTGGCCTGACCTCAAAAGATCCAAACACTTTCTTGTTTGAGTTTGTTGTCATATGAAGAACTTATGGTTACACCAATAATGAGCACAAGTTGAAACTATTCTCATCCACTATCAAGGATGTAGCTTTGTGCTAGTTCATGGGTTTACCTAGGGATATCTTCACAACCTAGGCTAAGATGCATCAAGTCTTCAAAAGCAAGTATCGAGACTACTATAGGTCCAAATACACTAAAGAGGAAATTTTAGGATGACCTTAGGGTATGATGAATCCCTATATGGTTTTGAAGAAATATTCCATCTTAGATACAAAAGAGCCAAGTGCACACTTGATCCTGAGTCAATGAAGCTAGTCCAGCTCAAAGGGGTAAGGGAAGATCTTATGGATACCCTAAACCTACTAGTAGGTGGGGACATCTACCAACTACCCTATGAAGATATCAAGACTGCCTTTAGGAATCATTCTAGGGAAACTAGGAAAAATGGTAGGGGTAGTCAACCAATAGTTAGTCCATCCACTTCCAACACATCCATCAAAGGTGAATTGGAAATATGCTAGAAGATTTCAATAGTGAAATGTTGTAAACCCTTTCCCTACAGATGGACAATATGCACGTCAAGAGAATTTAGGAGGAAGTGAAGATAGCCTTAGCCATTTTCTGCCCTAGATGCCAAGGAGACACCCTAGGAGATTAATTCATTGAGTCTAGCCTACCCGAGAAGAGAATGAACTTCTGGGTGAATTGAAAAATATATGTGTCAAAATGCCACTTCTTCAAGCCATAAAGGATGTACCTATTTACAAAAAGTTGATTAACGAGAAGTTCTTCAAACATCCAGGGAGGCAAAAAATGGACACCCCTACCATTAATGTCATTTAACATCTTTCTGACTTAATGTTGGGGTAGGTAATTTTCCCAAAGTATTTGGACCCTAGAAGCCATGTAGCAGATGTGAACATCAATGGCACCATTTTCCCACATACTTTGATTGATCTTGGGGCTACCATCAATATAATGACTAAGAACACCATGCTCAAGATCAATATCTAGGGTTCATTGAGAAATACCACAACATTCTTGCAACTTGTAGACCATTCCACAATGACCACTAAGGGGATTTTGGAGGATGTGATGGCATCCATTGACTCTTCATAGTACCCTAAAGACTTCCTAGTTCTCCAGCCTAAGGCCTATCTTAATGGTTATCCTCTCATCCTTGGGAGGCCTTGGTTAGCCACTGCCAATGCCTACATCAATTACAGGGTTGGAAATATGACTATCAAAAATGGGCATATGTCCAAGCAGTTAGTCATGTACCCTCCTGCTCAACCATCTCTAGAACATGACTTGCCTTTATGGTTGTAAGAGGAGGAAGAATATGATTTCTACTCAACCCAAGTCTATACCTTAGAAACAACCATGGGAGTAGGACAACTGAATGAAGATGATTTGATTGAACACATACTCCAAAGTCCAACTCCCAACACCTCATCCTTAGAGGAAGTAGTAAAGGAAACCTAGAACAACCATCAGATTGATTTATGCTTAGCTGATTCAAACCCTAACCGTGTCGAAACCATAGAATTCAGCCCTGAGATAACTTTGAAACTCAACCCATCTCTTTCTGTACACCAAGAAGGAAATATGTGCAACATGCTAAAGGAACATCTGGATGCCTTTGCTTGGAGTTACAAGGAAATTAAGGGAGTGCACCCCTCAGTGTGTACCCACCACATTTATATCAAAGAAGACTATAAACCAATCCGACAAACCCAAAGGAGAATGAATCTAGCTTTGAAGGATATAGTCAAAGAAGAATTGCAAAAGCTACTAGATGCAGGATTCATTTACCCTATCTCAAACAACAAGTGGGCTTTTCCTTTGGTGTTAGTTCCAAAGAAAAATGGGAAGTGGAGGATTTGTTTTGATTATAGAGATTTAAACATAGTAATAAAGAAGGACCATTTCCCTCTACCTCTCATTGACTAAGAGCTAGATTGCCTGGCAGGGAAAAAGCTTTTCTCTTTCCTAGATCGGTTCAACGGGTACAATCAAATCTAGATTAGCTCGGAAGACTAAGATAAAAACACCTTCAATTTTCCTTCAGGTACTTTCACCTATAGGGTCCTTCATTTTTGCCTATGAAATACCCCTACCACTTTCGGGAGAGCAGTCCTGAGTATATTTGTCGAGCTAGTCCATGATGCAGTAGAAATTTATATGGATGATTTTACACCTTATGGGTGTGATTTCCAGGAGGATCTATCCAACTTAGGTAAGGTGATGAAAAAATACATTTAAATGAACTTGTCCCCTAGTCTCAAAAATTGTGAGCTCTTGATGGTTGTAGGGACTGTTCTAGGTCATTCAATATCTCAGAAAGCACTGCAGATGGATCCAAATAAAATAGCCATCATCCAAAAGGTCCCACCTCTGCAAAAACAGAGAGATGTGAGAAGTTTTCTAGGTTTATCTAGATACTATCGAAGGTTTATAAAAGAGTTCAGTAAATTAGCTTCGACTTTATTTGGGTTATTGGCCAAATTTTATGAATTTTTATGTTAAAAAAGTTGTTAAGAGGCCTTGGACACCTTGAAGGACAAGTGGACCATTGCACCTATTCTCCAATGCCCAAATTTGGCCCTTATTTTCCATATACATACTGATGCCTCTCACAAATCCATAGGAGAAGCTCTAGGCTAGATAGATGACAAGTTACCTTATGACATTTAATTCATCAGTAAGAATCTGTCAAAGGCTAAACTGAACTACACAATGGCTGAAAAGGAGTTGTTAGTTATTGTGGATTCATTGAACAAAGTTAGGCATTACATTATAGGTTACCAGAAATTTGTGCATACTGACCATGCTGCAATTAAATACTTGATGAATAACCTGATGTGAATGCCTAGATTATTATACGCTTACTTTTATTACAATAGTTTGATCATACTATTATTGATAAGCCTGGCAAGGAGAATGTTGTTGTAGCTTTTTTATCCAAATTAACTTTGTCTACAGGGGAGGAATAAATGGTTGATGATTAGTTATCAGATGAACACTTATTCAACATTTTAGTTCTCTCTCCATGGTTTGCTGACATAACAATCTACTTGGTGTCTTCACAGTTCGCACCAAATGTTTCCTCCAAAGAGAAAAGCAAGATTATGAGGAAGAGCACCCCACTCACTTGGATTGGGGGAAACCTCTTCAAACTAGGCCCGGATCAAATTCTGAGAAGATATGTCAGGGAGGAGGAAGTATTTGAAATCCTTTTGACTTGTCATGATGGGCCTTGTGGAGGTCACTTTGCAACCAAGAGGAGAACATTCAAGGTTCTACAAGCTCGATATTATTGACCCACTCTTCATTAGTAGGTGAGAAGGTATACTAGTGAGTCTGATTGGTACCAAAGGATGGGAAAACATACTCCAAGGGATGAAATGCCTCTGCAACCTCAAGTTACTTTCGAGCCATTGGATAAGTGGGGCATGGATTTCATTGGACCTATTGACCCTCCATGTAGCCAAAAGAAGTACATCATTGTGTGCAATGACTATTTGACCAAGTGGGCTAAAACTAAGGCAATCAAGGTAGCAATAGAGGAGAAAGTGGCTCAGTTCTTAAGGAAAAATGTATTTTATAATTTTGGGTACCCTAGGGAGTTGGTCACTAATCAAAGTAGCTAGCTTACATCACACATGATTGAAAAATTGTTAAGCCAATGAAACAACAAGAATAGAACATCCAGTCGTTACCAACCACAAGCTAATGGGAAAGTGGAGGTGACCAACAGAGCACTGGAGGGCATTATGACCAAAGTGATTAGCAGCAGAAGAAAAGATTAGGTAGATAGATTAGTTGAGGCCACTTGGTCCCATAATACCACTTGGAAGACCACCACTAGATTCACTCCCTATGAGTTGGTAGATTGGAAAAAGGCCCTGTTGTCCATTGAATTTGAATACAATACATTGAGAATGGAAACATAACTAGATCTAGATCTCACCAGTGCACAACAAGAGAGATTGCTCTAGTTCAATGGGTTATATGAGTTTAGAATATAGGCCCTATTGCACAGAAAGGTGACTCAAGTTCAAAGGAAGATCTGGCATGAAAAGAACGTAAAGGACAAACAATTTCAAGAAGGTGGTTGGGCTTTGTTGTATGATTCCATATACAAATATTTTAAAGGAAAGCTAAGGACTAGATGGTTAGGGCCTTATATCATAGAGAAATTTCATGATAATGGTTGAGTGCAGATAATAACCAATGATGCAGAGGCTATTCCTTTACTTGTCAATGGGCACATATTGAAGGTCTACAAGAAGCCCTTGTGAAAGCAAGAATTCATTAACGGCATCAACAAGACAATAATGGAGGTGGAGAAAATCTCATATTCTACCCCATCAAGTCACTGAAAAAAAAAATTAGAAATAAAGAATAAGGAGACTCAGGTGAAAACCTCCATGAGGCATGTGAGTCCCATTTTTGGGTTGAGAACCTCTTGAGGCGACCTAATGGTGTCAAAAAAAAAAAAGAGATAAAAATATCTCTATGTGAAAACCTCTTTTGAGGCACCCAGGGCAAGCATCCAGGATGAAAACCTCTTGGAGGAAGACTAGTTGCTTTCAAAAAAAATAAAGAAAGAAAAGAAACCAAACAAGAGAGAAAAAATAATTCAAAATGTTGTTTACATGTCAATAGGAGGAGGATCAAAGCAATAAGAAAGGATCAAAAGGACCTATAAATATCATGTTTTCATTCCTCCATTGCATATCCTTCATCATTCCATAGTTCCCTCCATTTTTGAACTCATCTAGCTTAGTTTGCAAGGGTTTTGTGTTTTCTACAAGATTCCCAGTACACCTATAGGATTCCCTGAAAACCTACAGGATTGTTACATGACAATTTGGACAAATGAACCCCAACTTCTAGATCCATATTATTAAGGTTCATCGACCCCTAATTCAGTTGTTTTCATTCCATAATGAGGTCAACCTACATCATTCTTGCCTCTCAAGAGTTTCCATGTCACTATTCATCCAGAAAATGTCCCTAAAGAGATCAACACAGGTAACCTTCTATCAGGCAGCAATGCATTGTAGGAACTACACTGTCTGGGTGCTATGCATCACACCTAACCTTTGTTTCGCTTGTGATGAGTAGGATTCATCAAATTTTTGAAATGAATCCATTGGATTCCTCATCCAATGGATGCTTCTGGAAGTTTCCAAATGGATTGAGCTCGCTTTAGGATGAGGAAGAGGATGAATGAACCTTAATCCATTATCCCTTCCTCCATGGAACCACTTCCTAATTTTGGTAGAGAATTCATGAGGGCCATTAATAGCTTAACCTCCTCCATTCAGCTATAAATTGACCAAGCATGCAAAGGTTGGTCTAGTTAGAGAGGTTGAAACTTCTTGAGCTAAGGAAATGCTATTTGAATGAGATTAGTAGAGGGAGTAATGTTATCATGTCAAATTCTTACTTCATGAGGAGAGAAGGGTTTGAAGTTGGAAGGATGACACTGAATCAAGCATGCATCCACATGGGTTGTAATCTTTCCTTCTATTAATAAAGACTTCTATGCTTTTTTCCATTCATGTGTTATATGATGTATATTGTACTTTTGATTCTATAATATGTTTAGTTAATAGATTGATATGTATGTTTTGATGGTTTTCTGTCTTAGCTTGTGTGCAGGTACCTTCCAAGCAAGTGAAGTACGGAAGGGAGTGGCGAAAGTGGTCACAGGGAAGAGGGAGCAAGCAATAGATACAGGTTGGTTCTTTTTCTCCTCTTTCTTTTAGTTGTTAGCTATAGGAAATGCAAAGGAATTACTTTGGTTGTTGTTCTAGACTTGCTACTAGGTCTAGGGGTTAGTCGTTTGAAGAAACACTAAATTTACCCATAACAAAATGGCAACCATACTGGGGATTGATCCTATCCCTTATAGTAGCTTATCAATCTCTTAAAACAGTTTAACATGCTTTACCCTTTGTTTTTCATCGAATTCAAGTTCAATTCACTGAAAATTGAGTCAGTTTTGAGTATAAAATTGTCATTCTATAATCAGCGTAGCTCTGTAACTAACACAGTGCACTGCATTGCACCCTCTGCATAGAGACAACGAGAAGCATCGCACTGTCCCTCACTCTAGCCTGAGTTGATCCCTTTAGGATCAATTTTCCCATATAGGAGCTGAAACCTTTAGTCAATTTTCAGTTGTTTGAATTTCTTGTTGGATATATATGAGTTCTTGTCTCTAAAAAAAGTATTTTTTTCCTTATTTCAACCTGATTTAGACTAGATTGTTGAATGCTTTGTATGTATTTGTTTTATCATTTGCATTACATTGTCCAAACGTAGTTTTGATCGATTTTTATAAAAAACGAAGTGTCGTAAAGTCTTCCTTCATAAATAATCGATTAATCTATTTGTGCATTTGATTCATATTTTCGTTTAAAGTGTCGAAAATCTTCGTTCCCTTATAATTGAAACTGTCGTTTAGTGTTCCTTTACCTTTAAGAGAAACTGTCATAAATCAACATTTTTGTGAAAAGAGTTTTTGAATCGTTTATGCATTAGTTTTTCTTAGGGCATCATTCACATTAAGACAAACTGAAAAGAAAAGGAAATACATGCAATTGCATATTAAAGTTTGTGAATTCTTAAAGGGAATGGTTTATGGAATTGCATTAGTTTGTGCTCTTTGTTGTTTGATCCAAAAAGTACTTTTTTTCTCTATCCCTCATATCTAGGATTTTCATTGTTGAAAACAAATGGAAAGAGATATTCTCACTCTAGTTGCATTTTTAGGAATTTCAGAAAACATCTCGTGGTGAACCTTCAAAGGAAAATTTTAAGCAATATCAACTTAAAATTTATCTGAATTAATATAATAACGCATTGGAACTTAATGAAAAACATCTAAAGGTCTAGGCTAGAGATGTGTTTCGGTGTCTTAAAACCTTGTGGCTATCGTTTTCATTGAGTTTGGGTGATTTCTCCTCTCCGATTCGATAAGTACTAGTACAGACTTGAGCTCCTTGTACCGTCAAGTGTTGACTGTATGCACCGAACATAGCATTCGGGAAGATTGACTACCATATGTAAAGTCCTTGGTCATTTCTCTTTCATTTATCACGAAGGTGTATTTTGCAGTTTTGTGATTTGTCTAGTAAATCCTCTTGTCTAATATCTCCAGGGCGGTCACTTTCATTCCTTTTCGACTCTTTAACTGTAAAAGGATCATCTGAGCACTTTTCCCTTCAAGCTTATTAAACATAGAAGGTGACTAGAGTCATCTTTTTCTTTTTCTCGACTCTTTGAAAATGAAAAAATGAAGTTGTGTTCCAATGTCGTAAAAATTAATTGACCACGGATAACATCCTCCACGTTCTCTTCTTAGTTGATCTTAGGTTGAAACATATGGTGTCAAATATAGAGTCCACAAATCAAGGAATTCCTTTTGATGGAAATCCTACTCCTTTCCCTCAATTTGGATATATTGGTGCTCCATATATGGCTACATTGTCCCTTACGGGATTTACCATTGGATTGCAAGTATGGTTGTTTTCAACCTCCTTGGTTCAAAATGTCATGAACTCTCTGAAATTGAGTACACCTCCAACTTGAAAAAATCAACCTCTAGTTGATCCTAAGGTTGACCGTTTGCCTTCTTCCTCGGTCATTTCTTCCTCCCCTTCATCGTCTTTACCTAGTGAAAGTATTGGTACTAGTAACTAGGTGCCTAAGAAGAAGAAGAAAGAGAAGAAGAAGAAGAAGCAGAAAATTCAGTAAAAGGACAACCAAGCAACCATCATTTCTTTGAATGCAACAACTAATGAGAAACCATTTTTCAAGCCTCACAATGTTCGATATCCATGCAAACTTTGTGTAATTGACCATCTTCTTTGAAATTGTCTTGATATTCCTCAGATCTTAGACGAATGGTCTTCCCATTCACAGCATCCCATGCCATCAACTTCTGGAGATCATGTTGGTGACACACCATCAACTAGTGACAGTAAAGATCATGGAAAGAAGGGAAAAGTCAACTTCCCTTGTAGGTTATGTGAAGCGAATCACCCCATTCACCTTTGTCCCTATCTGGATGAAGCCAAAAGAGTGTTGCATAACCATCCTGCTTCACCACAGTGACTTCCATCTGGTTACAAGAAAAGTTCCCTAAATCCTTCACTAGTTGATTAATTGACTGACCAAAATCAACCGTTAGTCAAAACCACTCTCTCCGAAAGTGAATCCTATGAGTCTATACCCGACCCAAATCAACAGGTCGAGGTAATAGTTGACCCGATTTCACCTTCAGCTAATTGTACCTTTCTCGAAGAGAGTAAAAATGATACCACTCAAGTTCTTTTTGTTTCTTCAGATTCAAATGAGCTTGGCGACAGTCCACTTGTTCCATCAAGACAAAAGGAAAATCCTTTCACTCTCGTAACTCAAGGGGTTAATCCTCCTATTTCTACGGTACCCCCTCCAAGTAGTCTAGTCACTTTCTTTGATTGGAATCGACTGGTAGGATTCCACCTTCCTTCTTATGTGCCTTTCCAAATCATAGTACAGGTTTGTAATATGATTGTATCTAACACTATTATAGATGAAGGTGCATCCGTGAGAATTTTTTCCTCAACTGCTTGACAAGTGCTCAGTTCGCCATCGCTTGTGCCATTTACCTAGAATCTGTTGCCTTTTAACAAAGGAATGAGTCGACCATTATGGATCGTCCCTTGGTTAACCATTACTTTTGGGGGGAAGAATCATTTATTTGAACGTAATGGTAGTCCCAGGCCCTTTATATTACAATTTACTTCTAGGGTGCGACTATGTTTATGACATTGGAGCTATTGTTTCAACACTCTTTTGAGTGATTTGTTTCCTGCACGAAGGCGGAATTGTCACCATTGACCAAATTTCATGTCCCAGTCCAAATATGGCTCCCAATCAACCATCTTCCCTAATTGGTCCTTTTGTACTAATGGTATCATCCCTGCCACGAGTTAATTATGTGGCAACCTGTTCCATACCTACATCAATTGACGATCAATTCAGTGATGTTGTACAACATGTACTGGGGGCATTGGAACCAGATCTCTCCTTCAAGACCTCTTATGAGTTATGATCAAGGAGTTCAAGGATAGTTCCTTGTCTTGTGTCAACCTCGTTAAAAAATGAAACAAAGGGAACAAGGATAGTTCATTGTCTTTTGTCAACCTCGTTAAAAAATGAAGCAAGGAGTACGAGGATAGCTCATTGTCTTATGTTAAACTCGTTAAAAAATGAAACAAGGAGTATGAGGATAGTTCTTTTACTGTGTCAACCTCATTAAAAAATGAAACAGCTCCTCCGAGGAGAGTTCCTTGTCTTGTGTCAACCACGTTAAAACATGAAATAAGAAATATGAGAATAGTTCTTTTACTGTGTCAAACTTGTTAAAAAATGAAACATGTTTATCAGGATCGTTCTTTTACTGTGTCAACCTCGTTAAAAATGAAACAGGTCCATGAGGATAGTTCCTGGTCTTGTGTCAACCTCGTTAAAAAAAGAAACAAGGAATTTGACCAGAGTTCCTTGTCTTATGTCAAGCTCATTTAAAAAATGAAACAAGGTCCCCTGGAGAAAACTTCCAGGTCGAGTCTTTGATTAGATCTCATAAAATCCCAGTCAAGTCTTTCACTTGATATCATAAAACAACCTTCATTCCATCCACTTGATAGCCTTGATTAGCCTACTTAGGTGAATGTAATGAATCTTGGGGGACATGCACCTAATGGTAAAGTTAAGTTTTCCTATAGGTTATGTGAAAGGAATCACCTCATTCACCTTTTTCTATCTGGATGAAGCAAAAGAGGTTTTAGGTAACCATCCTGCTTCACCACAGTGACTTCCATCTGGTTATAGGATACTTTCCCTTTCATCCTGTCGGAGGCGTGTAAACCAATTCAAGCATAGTTTTTTCGTTTCGAGCTTGTGTAAAAATGAAATTGAATCCAAGCATAGTTTTTCCATTTCAAGCTTGTCTAAAAATGAAACTGAATCCAAGCATAGTTCCCTATGGTTCAAGCTTGTCTAAAAATGAACCCATTTCTAGTTTAACTCTCATGATTGCCATTCTATCAGCCTTTTTGTCAGATGAGCCTTGCCACCATCCCTTTGGCCAATCATATGCTTTCACTTGGTTGTTTTACCCTTTTTGAGGAACAATTGCAATGACTAGTCTTATTAGCAAGCCTCTTCACATAAATCAACATGTTTTGAAAAGTTCAACATCACCAGAACTAGTTGCTATCCTAGACACCACTTATTCCGCAAAGTGGAGTCATTTTCAAGCTCTTTTTAGATTGTCTAAATATGAAAAGATTATTAAGTGCTTGTCGTTTCTAGCTCATTAACAGATTAGAATTGATATCTAATCAATATAATTTTACCCCTTCTTCGGGCTGAGATAAATTAACTATGAAAAATGTACTCGTTGGTCAAACATGATCAATAGGTTCTATTTTGTATTGTTTTATGCTTTTTCGGGCTTGAGAGACATATGTATGAAAAAGAACTTGTGGAGTTTCCCTTTAGTCCCTTTTTAGACTCTCTAAACATGAAAAGGGCCGAGTTATCTTTATCGTTAAACTCGTTAAAAACATTAAATAGTGAAAAACTTGTCCATCTAGACAAGACCAAGTTTCACCTTCGCTCGACTCGTTAAAACATCAAATAGCGATGGATTCACACAAAGGGTGAAATTATACAACAAGCATATGTTATCCTCCTCAAGCTTGATTAAAAATAAAGAGGTACTAGTCAGAAAGACTGGAGAAAATGGAAAAACCTCGGAACACTTTATGGTAGCAGGTTGCTCTTACACATGACACTTTCACCTCATCACCATGACTATGGGGGTTGGGTTATTCAGCTTGATGGTTATCACACTGTTGGTCTATCACACCATCCATTACTTTGTTTTGGGTCAATGCTACCAATTCACTTCAGTGTCACCGATATGTTCAAGAAAAGTGATTTAGTTCAAAATTTCATCCTTTACAATACAATAAACGTTCATTTTCATGCCTCCCATTCCTGAACCTTGTGTCATCAATGGATGCTTCATCTCCAAAATCATTTACATCATTTCAAGTTGTTGATGTGGGATACATCAAGGCCCTCCTACGATGAGTAGCTTATTGTCAACATCAGTACATCATCCAAGCAATTGACTTAGAAACACCTGTTCAGTACCTTGAGGCTTGCATACATCAATGACAAGTTTCTCGCTTCCTTCGATCGGTTGACATCATTAGCCTTTGACCAAAATACTTCGTATGGTGTTCAACATCAAATCACTTATTCACACCTTACGAAATGTATTGCGGTACCTTGAGGGTCATTATCATTATCAGTGATTCCTCTCACGTTTGTTAACGACTTACATCATTGGCTAGCTACCAGAAGATGTCTCTCCATTTTCGACTTCAAATTGTAGAATTTTGTAGAATTTTTCTACAAATCAGATACCTCTGATAACATGTAGAACTTTTTCTAGAAATCAACTAGCTCTGATACCATGTAGAAATTTCCCACCTGTAGATCACCTGGTAATGAAATTCACTAAAGAAAAACACATGATCTACTTCTACAAACAATTTAGCGAAAGCTTAATAGAACATGAGCAACATCAATAAGAATACATATGACTGATAAGAAGGAATCAATCACACAAAACATAGAAGAATTTACCTGGGGAAAGTACCTGCCTAAAACCCCATCTCTGTATTATTATGTAAGTGGAAATATAGTCTGGATTACACAAAGCCTTAGCTCAGAAGCTATCCAACTCTCAGTACAATCCCTCTGCTAACCATAGATAGTCAAAGGCTTCTCACAAACCTTCTCCTCTGCCCTCCAAGCTTCTTATTTCCTTGTGCATCTTTACTCGGGGTCTAGTGCTGCAACCTATGCGAATTGGCCTTTCACACACTGACTAATCTCTGATCTAACTACACAAACCTGAAAGAGATAAATCCTCATCATGGATGAGCTTACTTTCTAGGAAAAATATTCCTCCAACTGATAGTATAATGTCCCTTCTATGATCTCAAATGGGTCTCTGACAAAATTGACATGCATCAATTATCCATGAGTGAATACATAGTTATTTGAAAATAATAGTTGTCACATGCATGCAAGCATCAACAAACTATATCTCATTAATTTAACAAATTGTTAAATTAATATAACTGAACTTGACTAAGTTAAAATAAATCAATTGATCCTCTCAATATAGAACTCATCCTTAATTCCTCAATTTGTGGAGCAAATCAAGGACACATTCCCCAATCAGTGGAGAAATTATTGAATGTTCTCACAAAGACTTCAAGTTTGATTTTCCTTAACTAATTAACTCAAACTGAATTAATTTAATTAATATTCCAAACTGCTGATAAGAACAAATTCAAATTTACTTCCTATAGATATACCAAGGACCGCTATAAATAGGAACGGACCCAGAAATGCTATTTTTAAAAGATTTTGTTTTTAGCAGTTTCACCTCTCACCCAAGGTGGACGAAATGCTCATTGGCCAAACTGCTATTTTTAGAAGTGCTATTTTTAGTAGTTCTATTTTTAGCACTTCCTGAATTTAGCATTTCTTGTTGCAAACTCCTCAAAACAGATCATCTATTCACATGGTTAGACTTGTACTTGAGTGAAAAATTGGACGAGATTGAAGACCCCGACTCTAGTTTCATCCATTCAGGTTGTGATATATTCTTCAGGAGGACTAAATGAAATGTACAATGGCCTTACATTTATGGTCAACCATCCATGGGTCTACATCTGTAGACAACTATAATTTTACATATAATGAAAGTTTATAAGTTGAGCATGGGTATGCCTTCCCTCAGCTAGTTTGTGAGAAAAAATCAAAGTATCATGATATATGTATTGTAATTTATGAAGGTCTCCTTCAGTTTCGAAACCTTCTCTCCAAGTGGCAAAGCATCTCACTCGACATGTTTATTTTCGACTTCATGATTTAGGGGGCAACCGTTATAGGAACATTTGGGCACATCAACCCTGACTTCCAGATCCGTATTATTAGGGTTCATCAACCCCTAGTTTGGTTGTTTTCATTCCCTAATGAGGTCAACCTACATCATGCTTGCCTCCCAAGAGTTTCCATGTCACTATTCATCCAAAAAATGTCCATAAAGAGATCAACGCAGGTAGCCTTCTATCGAGCTGCAATGCATTGTAGGAACTACACTATCTGGGTGCTATGCATCATACCTAGCCTTTGTTTCACCTTTGATGAGCGAGATTCATCGAATTTTTGAAATGAATCCATTGGATTCCTCATCCAACGGATGCTTCTGGAAGTTTCTAGATGGATTGAGCTTTCCTTGGATGAGAAAGAGGATGAGTGAACCTTAATCCATTATCCCTTCCACCATGCAACCACTTCCCAATTTTGGTAGAGCATTCATGAGGGCCATTAATGGCTTAACCTTCTACATTCAACTATAAATTGACCAAGCATTCAAAGGTTGATTTAGTTAGAGAGGTTGAAACTTCTTGAGCTAAGGAAATGTTGTTTGAATGAGATTACTAGACATCATAATGTTATCATGTCAAATTGTTGCTTCATGAGTAGAGAATGGTTTGAAGCTGGAAGGATGACACTGAATCAAGCATACATCTACATGGGTTGTAATCTTTCCTTCTATTAATAAAGAGTTCTATGCTTTTTCCCATTCATGTGTTATATGATGTATATTTTACTTTCGATTCTATAATATGTTTAGTTAACAGATCGATATGTATGCTTTGATGGTTTTCTATCTCAGCTTGTGTGCAGGTACTTTCCAAGCGAGTTAAGTATGGAAGGGAGTGGAAAAAGCGGTCAAAAGGAAGAGGGATCGAGCGAGAGATATAGGTTGGTTCTTTTGGTCCTCTTTCTTTTATCTGTTAGCTATAGAAAAAGAAATTGAATTACTTTAGTTGTTGTTCTAGACTTGCTACTAGGTCTAGGGGTTAGTCATTTGAAGAAACACTAAATTTTCCCATAACAAGGATGATCCTGTAGGAATTATAGTGGCTTGGGAATCCCAAGGAAAGTAACCCTAGAGAAAGGGGATGACTTGCTTATGTCAAAACAATAACTGTCTACTTCACCATCTCCTCACCATGTCCCTCCACCATGATCACCCCTACATTCATCCAATAAAGTCAGTTTCAAAAAAAACAATTTACAGTTTTCAGAAAAAATAAAAATATAAAAACAAATAAAAGAGGATAATTCTAGAGAACAAGGAGAGAACACCTAAAAGCTATACGTCCCATTCGGAAATCCCTAGACCCCTTCTCTACCCATGCCCATGCTCCAGAAGTGAAGGTTTGATTAAAAAATTTGAGGGAGAGGAAGCTACAGGACATCCTGTAGGAACTCCTGTAGCACCCTATCCCAGAAAACAAAAAAGTCACAGGTTGCATTCAGCCTCAGCATGGAGATCCAAAGGCCAAAGAAGCTCCTCCATAGCTTAGCAGGAACAACAAGATCATCACTATCACCATCGAGTACCTTCACTTCAAGGAAAAACAACAAAGGAAGACTATAAAAAAAGAATATAAAAAAATATGTAGCCAATATGTTGGTGTCCGAGTGTGAATAACTATTCAACCCCTTTCCAAATTTAATTTATCGATTTGGGTGCATAATTTGTTTCAAGGAAACGTGCAAAATATATGAATGTAGCAATGCCATAATCAATCACTAATCTTCGATTCAACAACAGAGTTAATGAAAGAGTCACTGTGATAGAAATTAAGAATGAATTGTAGAACTATAAAAAGCATTCACAACAATTAACTAAAATATTGTAACAACAATCAAATTAGCTCAACACATGAAATATCAACACACGAAAATAATGCAGCACCTGATCAGAAGAGTGGGCCCAACTCTTTGATCAGGGTTGTGATGGATTCACAACTTATAAAGAGAACAACAAAATAACTTACATTCAATCAACTTAAGCAGTCTTTTGTTACAATCCCAATCTCTTGCACAGGTAACCCCGATTCACAACATTGAAACCCTTCTTATATAATACATAGAGAAAATCGTTTCTTAATATGGAAACTAATATTTTATAATTATACAATCGTTACAATGGCCAACTACTTGTCAAGAGAAAGACATGAAAGGTCTAGAATAGGCCTAGAATATATTATATTGTTATAGCCCTTGTCGATATGACATTGGAAACTTGTAATCGCTTCTACGTTTTGCACCCATAACCTTTGACCACTAGATCTGCGAAAATAACAAGATTAGTAACTCGCATAAGCAAATTCTCATAACTATAACTTCATTAATTGAACATTCCATGAAAGAAGTTGAAGAGGGTTTACCTTATGCATTTAGAGTGATTAGTGAATATAAATGATACAAGGGAGTGAGAGAGAGAGTAAAAATGGAGGGAAAAAGTATGCAAGTTTGGCACCCAATATCTCTCCCCAGCTGGTCTTTTTTCATGTCCTCATGTTGTTCGTCGTCACCTTAGATCTGGGTTGGACCGACTGTGGTTAGTTTGTAGCTGAGCAAGTTCATATTATTCATCCATCTCGGTCCCTGGAGGCTTGTATCCCTCTGTCATAAGGACACCCTTCCACCAATCATTAGTCACATTATATGCTGGAGTGTAATTCTCTATTGTCAGCCAAATGAGGGGAAACTGAAACCACAACGCCATCCACCTTACCCCACAGGTATGAATGCATGCAACAAAATGTGGTGCCCTTTCTAATGCTCGTGAAAAATTGGGTGCCCCAAAAGAATCTATGTTTCTGACATATGATGATGACATCATCCATCTTCTCTAGCAACTGTCAAGGGCTTTGTCCTGTAAAGTGACTATTTGTCTAATACAGAGATCAGTAAACCATCTATGTGATGCCAACATTTGTTCCTTAAAAGCCTCAATCTGTAGAAAGGTAGAGTGCATGTTATAAACAGTCACTGATTGGCCATTCTCCCTCCTTATTATTAGTGGCTTTGTAGCATATTTTCCTTCAAAAGTACCATAAGTATTCCTCCATTTAGCTTTCTTAATGGTGTAGGAGGTAAAGGCTCTTAGGTGCACATCTACCATGAATGGAATCGGGTTGAAGCTCCCATCATCCTTTAAGAAATAACCATGCATGTAGATATCACACATCAAATGTTGGTTCACAATATCATGGATTCTTAAAATATGCACGAATTGTATCGGGTCCCCAAACTCGTGGTTGATCTCCTTGTAGATGATTTCCAAGTAGAAGAAAAAGAACTACTCATGAAGAAACAAAGCGTAACTATGGGGAGGAGGCCGACAAACCATAACATTTTGTGTTAGGGTAAAGATCTATTCTTTATCTACCTACAATACCTATATCTTCCCTTATAAATCCCTTATCTTTTTCTGTTGTTTCTCCTTCCTTTGCTTTTCTTTATCTAGCTGGTCTATATACTCAGTGACAATCACAATAGCCCGTTATCGAACCCTCGCTATCTCCTTCCTTTGTTAATTCACAGTAGATTACTATCTTTGAATTTCAGTCGCTAAGAAGAATTCTTGGGCTTCAAAAAACGATTCTATAGGACTAGTTTGTGTAGCAACAAAAGTTTTGGGAACATAGACGGTCTATACAATTACCGAGGAAACATCGACCTTGGGCCTGACGACCTTTCGTTTATATTTATTTACCTTATTTTTCAACCGAGATACCTACTTTCTCATCTTCCAAACCTCCATTTTTAACCGCATGGTATCTCCAAACTAAAGTTGATACCTCTCCTTGAGAGGTGGTCTTCTCCTCTCACACTGTTCCACCCACTCTTGTATAATAGTAAACTCATTTCCTAGCCCTACAGCTGGTTCAGGAGGTGATGGATTGACTTTCAAGGCATTGTTTGGTTTCTTCATCAAGTCTTCCTTACTTGGTTTCTTGTCCTCGGGATCACTTTCCTCCTCAACTTCTCTCAATTTAGTAATTTATGTTACTTGGACAATGCCTTTGGTGATCGCCCCTTGCTCCAATCCTATTGCGAAAATTCCTTGATTGACCTATTCTTCAGGAGGTGCCTACTAGGAATCCTCAAGTAATGAGCCAACAATATTTGTGCCCTCCTTCGGGCTGGCGTACTTAAATATGGGAAGAACACCAATTTATTTTGAGTAATATCAGGAAGAATGGACCTTCCTCGCTCCTCTTGGAACTGTGGGCTGAAACAGAGAGTGGGGAATATCCTTCACTTCGTCAATACTAGTCCCACTAGCTACTTCTAATTCTGTTTCTTCTTTGACTTCATCCCTCAATTAGGTCAAGCCTTCTTCATGTGGTGCCACTTGTCCTATGGTTGACGTTGGTTCTTATGGAACATAGTCAACATCAAGATCCACCTCTTCCACATTTTCCTATCCTGACTTAGTCAGTGGTGGTTATTGTGTAGCACGGCCACTTATTTCAACATCCATATTTATTTGGGCAAGTGGTGTTGGTCCTAGTGTAACAACATCACTTTATATCTCTTTGACAAGAACTTCCCCTCCTTACGCTTGCTTAACAAAAGTTGATTCTTACAAAACATCATCAACTCCATCCATTTCCTCTGTACCCCCATCGATAGATTCTACAGGCGAGGCTGGTTCTTATGTGAAATCCTTGACTATATCACCAATCGCCTCCTCGACTTCCATTTCTGCAATAATAGGCTCCATAGACAAGGCTGGTTCTTGTGTGATAACCTCGACTATGTCACCAACTACTTCTTCCACTTCTACTTCCATGTCTGTAATAACAGGTTCCACAGTTTCTTCCACTTAGATCTCTATATTAATGGATTTCACAGCTTCTTCCACTTCCATTTCTGTATTAATGGGTTTCACAAGTTCTTCCACTTCCATTTCTGTATTAATGAGTTTCACAACTTCTTCCAATTCCATTTGAATTTTTGCATTAACAGGTTCCATAGGTGGGGTTGGTTCTTGTGTGACAACCTTCATTAAGTTACCAACCATTTCTTCCTCTTCAATTTCCATTTATTTTGGTTCCTCTTCTTCTTTCTCCAATTCCTCGGGCTCTTCCTCTAGCAGCTACAACAACTGCCACTTCCTCTTCCATCATCTCGAGGAATTTCACACAAGGTACTTGTATTTGGGTCACTACATGCATGATCAACAGTTGAACTAGTCCATGATTTGTGAGGACCTCCAACACTTGCCGTGAGCGTCGAGTGGACTGCACCATAAGTTGAAGACTCTTCATCAAGAAGAAAGACATGTTCAGAGAATGAACTTCTGCCCATGGAAATCGAAGGTAGACTAGAATTTGGAAGTGGTATTTGAAAAAGGTGGTAAAATGCCCCTCGCAGGTTATATGTTTCATAACAAATCCTGCTTCTTGACCCCATCGATGTGGCAAGGACTTTTAGTCATACCCCTTTCCCTTCATAACAACTCTTTCTCCATTGTGCAAAAATAATTATGGGAGCTTAGGCAGCTGAGCCTTCCTTGAGAACCGCTTGTTCCCCTGTTGTGTTTACCCACTCACTTCTACAATGGCCTCCTTTGTGACATGGATTTCTAATCCTCTAACCTGTGAGAAATTCTTGTCCAAATTCATTGTAAATTCCACTAGATCCCCTCGTCGAATTCCTACAGTCTGTTGAAATAAACATCCCATCCTGCCTCTACAAAGAACCATCACACATCTGCATTGTTATGGACTAGGGTTGTATCCTTGGGTTCATGACACACAACCATTCCACCCATCCAATAGAAACTATAATAAAACTTTGGATGCAGTTGATAGTTGGGAGGAGTGAAAACAACCAACTTCTTGCGGTAAAAACATGGTAAAGGAATGAATAAAGTGGAATAATGGTAAAAAGTTGGGTAGTTTTTCAGGAAAATAAGAGAATCATGGTGGATGCAGTGAATGGTACGGTAATTACTCTGTATTAAACGAAAAGGTACATCTTTCAAATCTCAATGTATGCCAATGATTATGGAGAATAATGATGGAGATCATGGAGCATATCATTGCACAAGTTTTAACGATGGTAGTGGTTCAATAATTAGTGCGATTTTAATTACACCATTGTTTAATTATGATGACACCCCCTAACTTATAAATAGTCATCAACGGAGTAACAACACCTACGAAGTAACAATATTGATAGAATAATAACATCTGTGGAGTAACAACATCGGCATAGTAACATCAACGACGGAGTAACAACATTGGCGGAGTAACAACATCGGTAGAGTAACAGCAACAGTGGAGTAACAACATCGACGGAGTAACATAAACCAAGGAGTAATAGCAACCGAGGAGTAACAACACCTAATGAGTAACAACCACCGAGGAGTAACGACACCCAAAGAGTAACAACACCCAAGGAGTAACAAAACCCGACGAGTAACAACAACCGAGGAGTAACAACACCCAAGGAGTAACAACACTCGACGAGTAACAACACCCAACGAGTAACAACACCCAATACATAGAGAATTTTTAGGAGTAACAACAAAAACGAGTAATAGCACCCAAGGAGTAACAACACCCAAGGAGTAATAGCATCCAACGAGTAATAGCACCTGAGGAGTAACAACACTAAATACTTAGAAAATTTCTCAAGAAGATCAGTATTAGTGGAGTGACTATCCCAATCACTAAAGAAACTTTTCATCTCGTCCATTATTTTGCCTTGATAGTAGCTCCTACAAAAATACAACAAGTGATTAGTAACAACATTTTGTTTATATTTATATGTATATATATATTTAATTCAAGGGTGCAAAGGAGGCATCTTCTACACCAAAAACCTTCAATCTATATTTTTCATAGAGATTTTTGATAAAGGCTTCTCTGGAGGTTCGGTGATGGCAGAGTCTAGGTCGAGGTCCATTTAAAATGAAAGAAACATGGGAGTCATTGATTGTAACTTATTCGACAATCCCATTTTCAAATACTACATCAATCTCATATGGTCATATCCATCGTAAGCGGATCTTTCCTTTAAAATCCTTAAAGTGGGAATTATATAGTAATGCCTAATCCCCTCTATGAAAAACCTTATTTTTAATAAATTTATTGTGCAATTTTTCTCTATGTTTCTGTATGGAAGTAGTTCTCTGGACAACCATTAAACGAATTTCATCTATCTCATTGAGCTATTCTAGCTAGTGTTTCTGGTCTTTTGAAAGATCCAGTCCAACTTCCAGAGTTGTTCTGAGCGTACTCATTTCAAATTCTATTAGGAACAATGTGGATTTTCCATAGACAAGTTCAAATGGTGAAAATCCTATCGTGTTCCACCATGTTGTTATATACACCAAAGAGCTTCAAAAAGTTTTTTAGCCCAATCTCGACGATGATTTTCCATGGTCTTGGTGAAAATGTTTTCCAATACTTTTTCTGTGCTCTCCACTTAACCGTTCACCTAAGGATGATACAGGGTTGTTATCCTATGCTTGATCCCATATTTTTCCATAATATTTGCTATCATGTGTGACGTGAATTGTGTTCCTCCATTTGAAATTATCTCTCTTAGAGTACCATACTTGGCAAAGATTTCTTCAAATAAAAAGTATGAGATTACATGCTCTATTGCTTTTGCTATAGCCTTGGCTTCAACCCACTTTTCCACATAATATGTGCAGACTAAAATGTGGACTTTCTGATGTGAAGGTGGGTTAAATGGACCCACAAAATCAATGGACCATCTTTCAAAAGGCTTAAGAAATACATGTTGTTGTAATGGCATTTCCTCTGAGCGACCAAGTTGACCCATCCATTAGCAGCTATCGCATCTTCGAACATAGTTTCGCGCATCGCTGAAGATTGATGACCAATAGTATCCCATCTGTAACACCTTGTGGCTGCTTCATTTGCTTGCAAAATTCCCCCACAAGGGCCATCATGAGCATCTCTCAAAACCTCATAGATGTCAATTTCTACTACACAACGACGGATTTGTTGATCACCCCCTGTATAAAAGAGATATCATGTTATCCATGAGTAATGGGCACTATGAAAAATGCTGAGGTACTTTTCCTATAGCCAAATAGAAAGCAATATCTGCATACCAAGGGGTATTAGTAGAAATTGCAAACAAAAGTTCATCCAGGAAGCTATCTTCTACAGGTTCTCCTTCATTGTTAGCATTTAATCTAGAAAGAAAATCGACAACTACATTATCCCTACCTCCTTTATCTATAATGGTGATATCAAATTCTTGAAGTAATAACAACCACCTTGTTATATGCCTAGGAGTTATAGGTTTTTTCATCAAATACTCGATTATGGCATTGTCAGTGTGCACAAAAGTAGGATACCCAGTAATATAGTGTCGAAATTTAGTAACAATATAGATAACAACCAAGAACTCTTTCTCCATTACCATATAGTTTAACTCAGTAGACGTTAAATTCTTGTTGATGTAATAGACTGCATATGGCTTCTTCTCCTCTTGTTATCCCAACTCTGCCCCCACAACCATTTGAGAGGCATCTGCATGGATATGAAATAGAAGTTCCCAGTTGGGACCACGTAAGATTGGAGCTTGGAATATTAGTTCTTTAATCTTTTCAAAAGCTACTTCACAATCATCTGTCCATAAAATTTTTGCATCTTTAGTTAACAAATGAAAAAGTGGAAATGCAATTTTAGAAAAAAAAATTATAAAATTTCTATAGAAATCAGTGCAACCAATAAAACTATGTACCTGAGTCAATTTCTTAGGTACAGGAAAATGCATAATTACTTTTACCTTGATGGGATCAACTTGTATCCTAGTAGCTGAAAGTAAATGTCCTAGCACTACTCCCTCTTCTTTCATCATATGACATTTTATTGTACTCAAAGAAACATGGTTTTGTTTAAACCTTTTAAGAACTTTCTCCGAGTTTTCCAATCCTTCTTCGAATGAACCCCCATATGGCGTGAAGTCATCCATGTAAATTTCAACACTAACATTGAGAAAACAAAACAAATCCCCAATATTTCCCTCTGAAAGGTGGCAGGCACATTACAAAGACCAAACAGAAGGACTCGGTAAGCAAATGTCCCTCAAGGGAATGTAAAGGTAGTCTTGTCCCGATCCTTAAGAGCTATTTGGATTTGGTTCTACCCACTAAGTCTATCCAATAAATAGAAGTACTTCTTTCCATCCAACGTATCAAGGACTTGGTCAATAAATGGCAGAGGAAAATGATCTTTCAAGGTTGCTTTATTCAGCTTCCTATAGTCTACAAAAATCCACCACTTAACATTAATTTTAGGGACAATGACTAGCAGCGATACCCACTAGTTGTCTGAGATTGGGTAAATAAATCCTCCATCCAATAACTTCTGAAGCTCCACCTTGACATGTTTTTCAAGGAAGGGTTCATCCTTCTTTGAGGTTGTCCTATAGGTCGACAATCTTCTTTGAAGTAAATATGACGAGTACACAAATCCGCAGGGATACCTTTCATATCAAGATAATCCCAAGCAAAATCTTCTTTATGTTCTCAAAGGATCTTAAGGAGTTGTTTTGTCTGGGATGATGAAAGATTTTTGTTGATATTCAATGTATTCCCTAGCTCAATCTCCATTGGTATGCTTTCAAAAGGTGTTGTTATAGGTATGTCTTCCCCTTCAGTTTCCAATCCAATAGTTTCCTGTATCTCATAGCTCATGACTGATTCTAAGAACTTCTGAGTTGGATCTGCAACAACATCAAGGATGTTGATAAAAGTGTTGATAGTATCATCCTTTGTCTCATATGCAAAGCAGATGAATTTCCCCATAGTAAGCGTTGACTGAAGTTCTTGTTGTTCAATTTAGATCCCATCCAAAGACAAAGATTTCTGCTTGGGATTTTTCTGCGAGCTAGGTTCTCGAGGGGGATAAAGAATAAGATTTTTCATATTTTCCACATTAGAAATTATCATGTTTCCTGATTGACATCCGATGTAGGCATTAGCAGTTGTAAGCCACGGCCATCCTAAAATAAGGGGATGACCACCAGTTGGGGATTGCGTATACAAGACTAGGAGATCAACAGGGTGGCACCAAGAGTCCATTGAAATTGTTATGCCTTCCAATTTCCCTATTGGTCTGATTGTAGATCTGTCAGCTAATTCTAAGACTGAAGGGGTTGTCTTAAGGTCACACAATCCCAGTATAAGCATGGTTTTAGAAGAGTTTACATTAATTTCAACACCCAAATCTACCAGTACATTCAGAATACCTACCCCATTAATCTGAACTGTTAGAATTGGATTCCTAGGATCCCCATATTTTACAGCCATAACCTTTCCCAGCATAATTCCCGATAATCTCCCCATAACATGAATTGTAAGTGGATCTTTTCTTTTCCTCCAAGGTCTCTTGCAACAATATTCTCTAATAGTTTTAGTGTAAATAGGTACATCTTTCATAGCCTGAATTAAGGGGATTTTGACAAAAAAATTCTATAATTCTCCTAAAAGATCAAATTCCGCTTGAAGGACTAGTTTCCTTAAGGCCAATCATTCTGGATAAGGCGGATTGGTTTGAAAGGCCTGTGTAACGATCTACTGAAAAGGAGAATGTTCCACGGATGGTTGGGTTGTCTCATCCCTGACTGCTTGAGACTCTGAATTATCATCATCAAGATGTTCAACAATAACAGGTGATGTAGAAGAATTTACTACTTGGCGAGATTACAGATTTATCTGATTAAACCCCACGGTAGAAATGTTGTACGAAGAAAGGTTGAGGGTGTCTACTTTCTAAACACCCTTGTTGTTTGGATTTGGGTTTGGATGATTAGGAAGTTGAGGTCGGAGAGGAGGATTATTGGAGGGGATGTTAGAGGGTAGTTGTAACTATTCTTGTTGTGTAGGTTGAGGAAATTGGGCAGCAGGGGGAACAGGCCTATGCCAACTTCGAGACTATGAAGAACTTGAATTAGGTTGAGGACACCGTGGTTGCCAAGGTGGGTATTGATAACTGAGGCCAAAAAGGAACTGAATGAGGATTCATGTTATAACACTAAAAAGGATCCCTAAGACATGTGGATGCCATGGTTTCTTGGACCCCATAAAGCATAGTTAGTATGGTTCTTCATTTGTTCCTTGAAGTACTTCTTTTAGTGTTGGAATCAATGGACAAACACCGGTGGAGTGGTTTTTCTAACAGATAGCACATGTTTCTATAGTGTTTAGTGGAAACTCCTTCAGTGGGTCTTTTTTCTACATCATGGGCAGAAAATAGCCATCGTTCTTTCCAACTCCATCTTCTTTTTCTTTTTCTGTAATGTGTCCATATGGAAGGATAATGTATTTAGGATATTATTTTTCAAATTATCCAGCAGGTTCCCAATTTCTACTTTTCTGATTCCCCTGCTCAATTCTTTGAAATTTCAGATTCCTTGTTTATTTCTTGTAGCTTCTCTTGAACATTGAATACAAAGTTCACAGATGGTGTCAAAGTCTTCCTTAGATATACCCCCTTTTCTTACTATGTTTGACAGCTCCAAAGACTCTTCCCTCAGGGCTGAGAGAAAAACAATTTTCAAAATATCCTTATCCAAGTCACTTTGGTCAGACCTCTTGAGAGTGTACTTAAATTTCTCTACATAGTCCACCATATTTTCATCTTCCCTCTACATAAAATTGAAAATTTTCTTCCTTAATTTCCTGGGATTTATAATCATGATATTTCTCCCGAAAGGTATTATTCGTCTCATCCCAGGGAGAAATGGTTTCCCCTCCTAAACCCATGAACCATCACAACATTGTCCCTTTTAAAGTAGCAAGAATTTTTTTCAACTTTTGAGCATCATTGACATAATCATACCCTCTACAAACGATATAAAATTTGAACATGAAAGTATATGGATCCTCTGTGGAAATCTCATGGAATTTTGGAAGTGTGGTTAGGGGCATAGGCTTCATTGGTTCATCACCCGTAATTTCCCCAATTGGGAAATGAATTGAATATGTTGCAGGAGCCATAAATATCTTCCAATACCGTCTTGGAAGTTCAATAGGTTCTTGTTGTGTAACAAATAGTGGTTGTGAATATTTGACACCACTCCCCTAATCACAAGGTGAAGAGAATCCTCTGAGGCTTCCTTATTCAATCCTTCAGTGGATTTCTTCTTCTAATCCTCTGTTGGCTACCTCGTCCCTGTCAGATACCAAAGGAAGTGTCTCTACTTTCTCTAATTCCCTATTTCTTATTTCTCCTTCAACTGTTGAAAGGGATACTTCCACCATTAGAGGTTGTATAGGTCATTCCACAGAATGTCCTTCGGATCTTGTGGGAACCTTCACCCTAGCAGTAGCTTACAAAGAGGCTTCTGATGTAGCTTTTGTAATAATTTCTTAGATATATGTATTTCTCCCCAAATCCTTCCTTCCTTTCCTTTTGGGTCTTCCTCTACCCCTCTTATTCGAACCCTTGTTCATATATTTATTGGAAAGAAAACATTAAAAATTTCATAGCTCAAGACCTAGAGCAGGGTGAGGAAACTCCTTTCCCTCCCTGGCACAAGAGGATGATTTAAAACCAATAAATTAGTAGGAGAAACTAAAGCTCAGGAACTACAGCAGGGTGAGGAAACCTTTTCCCTCCCCAGAACGAGAGAGTAGGCCCTATCAAAAGGAAAACGTAAAAAAAAACCAAAGAAAACAACTAAGGCTCAAGATCTAGAGCATGGTAGCAATTCCCTCCCCAGAATGAGAGCTTGGTTTCTACAGAATCAACAAAATGGAAAATAAACAAAAACAAAACAAAACAAAACACTACGCTCAGGACTCGGATCAGTGCAATAAATTCCCTCTCTAAGATGAGAGATTTATCCATAGATCAATGTAGATCGTGTTCTTTCACCTTGTTAGCCTCCCTGGCAACAATGCCAAAATGTTGGTTTTCGAGTGTGAACACCTATTCAACCCCTTTCCACATTTAATTTATCAATTCGGGTGTGTAATTTGTTTCAAGTAAACACGCAAAATATATGTAGGTAGCAATGCCACAATCAATCACTAATCTTAGATTCAGCAACAAAGTTAACGAAAGAGTCACTGTGACTGTAATTAAGAATGAATTGCAGAGCTATAAAAAGCATTCATATTAATTAACTAAAATATTGTAACAGTAATCAAATTATCTCAACACGTATGAAATATCAACAAACGAAAATAACACAACAACTTATCAAAAGAGTGGGCACAACTCTCTCACCAAGGTTGCGATGGATTCACAGCTTATAGAGAGAACAACAAAATAACTTGCATTCAATTAACTTAAACAGTATTCTGTTACAATCTCAATATCTTGCATGACTGACCCCAATTCACAACATTAAAACCATTTATAATGTTGTACATATTTCCTCCAGGCAACCCTTCACTGCAAAAACTACGCCAAGAGGCTAACTCAAGCAGCGTTTAGGTTCAAGCTGACCCTTGAACCAGAGGGGGCTCCCTCAGTTGTTACAAGGCTTTGTTTAACACTATTCATCTGTGACTGAACAACAACCCTTGAAGCACAATCACTAGATTTATGGTTTTAATTGGGGTTGGTTGGCGATCAATGACAATCCCTAATCATGATTAAAGGCCTCTCTCACAGGGTCCCTTCTGAAGGTGTCAGCTTCCAGCCTGACAAAATGACTTAGCTTTTTCAAGAATTACAGTAGAAGAATGTAAGGGGATTCCCAATAATTGAGTAGTCAAACTGACTTAACAACTAGGGAAATTTGGATGTGTGTAGAAGATTTCTATAGCCCAACAAAACATATTCAGAGTATTCAAGAAGGCCAAACTGGAACCAATTCTAATAGGATCTATTTCAGATAGATAGTCCAATAAGCTAATATCTTTTACTGGCTATCAGAAAGCATAAAACAAAACTAGTTAAAGAGTTATCATGAACAAAATATCCAATAAACAAATCTCTTTCTAAAGATAATGATTTTGCATACCTTCCTATAAACACTTTTATCATGTGTAGAAATAAGATATGAAAAACTGGAAAAACATACTCAAAGCACAAAATTCTGTCAAACGAGAGTCATAAGGCTTTCATTAGAAAAAATACAATAGAAGCCTTATTACAGAGTGAAGATTCTTGGCATCAAAATCCAACACCAATTACTTCAATTGATGAAGTATTTATACAAATTCTAAACTAAAATATCTTGACAAAATATACAAATTTGTTTACAAATATCTTAAATTGTTTTACACAAATAGAACTGAAATATAGGAAATTAAAAACTAATGTATCTACTTGGAACTATCATTATGCATTGTTGTTTACAAAAAAGAGAAATCTGAATTGAGTTTCAACTTAGTCGATGAGGTGACCTAACTGTCTTTGAGCATTTTCCTCCCGAAATCCTGCAAAATAGGGTGCAATAATGCCTTTGTATATCTCAATACAAGAATTTTATGTAAACATTGAGAAAGGTTATTGTATATGAATATGTTCTTGAGATAAACCTCTCTCATTTCCCCAAAATTCATCTCCAGATGTTCACAATATTTTCTACAAAATGATGTCTAAAAAGGAATTTACACATTCTGAAAAATAGGCTGTGAAGATTTACTTGTACCTCTTATTATGTAATAGCTAAGTAAATTATGAAGTAGGTTATTGTACTTTAGCATCATAGGAACATAAAACTCCTTTAGTTTCTTAAGAATCATATCTGATTATACACAATAGTTTCTGCAAAAAGGTGGCTTAAATAGGACAGCACATCTGGAAAAATAGGCTAAACATGATGAGAGTGTATATACCAATCCCTGACACCTATGTGAAAAGTGAGATAAGTTTTTATCTTATAGAATATTATGAACGAAAACCTCTTCCATTTTCCAAATATTTGTCATTTTTTACTCACACTATCCTCTGCAAAAAGGTGACTAAAACAGGAAACTTCTGGAAAACATTCCTTGAAAGATGCATTTGCATCTCCCAATCCGTAATAGCTGTGACAAAACTGAGAAAGGTTTTTGTACATGAGGAGGTGTTCAACAAAAAACTCTTTCATGTTTTGAAAATTCATTATCATTGGTTTGTAAACTATGTTTTAATTTACCTTATTACATAATTTAATCATGTTTAAATGCATGATTAATGAAATCAACCAGCTAATGAAACTTAAATTTACATTTTGAGGGCACATTTACTCTTCCAAAACAATTTATTATTTCTAAACTACTAAAACCTATTATATCAGCAAATTTAAATTATCAAAACTAATCATGTTACAACATTGGCTCCAATGGGGATTGCTTCCCCCTGTGAGATGGAGAGAACTAATAGACCAATTGCCTTTAGTGTTGGGCATGGAGTCATACCATAAAACCACCAACCATTGATTTGCCATCTTATGTAGAAATATAACCAATCCCCATCGATCAATGTTGTCATTTGAATACTCTGCTACTACACACTACAACCTACAACTGTAAAATGCAACCATATGCCTGCATTAATTCAGATACTCTTTCACATTGAAATTTGAAACTTGAAAACTGCTGAAGTGAAACAATGGACAATGTAAGTAGAAATAAGCACAAGAGTTCCTAATTCATGGGCTATGGAGTTAATCAGTTAATCCCTTGGAAGTCATTGCACTCAACCAAACCAAACTTAATACTGCAATCTTGAAATATAACTGAAACAATTGTAGATCAACTCCATCTTGAATCTGAAAGTAGCTAATCAATTCCACACCTCTATCTAACTGAATTGAAAAAATTTAAATTGTTAGGTGTAATATGCTTTCCAATGTAACCAAGTGCAGAGTCGACTTATTGACAAACAAAGTTGCCAGCAAATATATACAATATGAACATGAAATCCCATGCAAAACTCATACTCACAAGTGTACTTTAAAAGTTGCATCCTCTGTAGACATTTTTGATTTCTGACCATGGATGAGAGGGAAGGACATATACTGCTGATTGCAAGTATCAATGAACCTTGCATAGCAATAGAGGCAGCTGAAATTTCAAAACGAGAGTGGGATCGCTAATCTAGTGGAATCGCCATCCGTAAAAGTGGAGTCGTTGGGTGAAAATAATGCAACCAATACAAATGCCTATTCCTTGTTCACCAACAAGAAATATATCTAAACTTTATCATTCCCCAGAGAAAGATCATTTTTACTTCGCTCCTCGGCAATGATGCCGAATGTTGTGCCTATTTCTCGTAGGCAGTCCTTGGCTGCAAAAACTACGCGAGGAAACCAACTCAACTAGCCTTTAGGTTCAAGCTGGCCCTTGAACTAGGGTGAGCTCCCTCAGTTGTTACGAGGCTCTGTTTAATGCTATTCACCTGTCACTGAACAACAACCTATGAAACACAATGGCCATATTCATGGTTTTAATTGGGGGTGGTTGGCGATCAATGGCAATCCCTAATCATGATTAAAGGCCTCTCTCACGGGGTCCCTTCTCAAAGTGTCAGCTTCCAGCCTGGCAGAATGACTTAGCTTTTTCAAGAATTATGGTAGAAGAATGTAAGGGGATTTCTAATAATTGAGTAGTCAAACTAACTACATAACAACTAAGGAAATTTAGATGCATGTAGAATATTTCTACAGCCCAACAAAACATATTCAGAGTATTCAAGAAGGCCAAACTGAAACCAATTCTAAGAGGAACTATTTCAAACAGATAGTCCAATAAGCTAATCTCTTTTAATGGCTGTCAAAGAGCACAAAAAAAACCAGTTAAACAGGAGTTATGATGAAAAAAATCCAATAAACAAATCTCTTTCTAAAGATAATGATTTTTCAAACCTTCCTATAAACACTTTTATCATGTGCAGAAATAAGATATGAAAAACTGGAAAAACATACTCAAAGCACAAATTTCTGTCAAAGCTAGATCCGTAAGGCTTTCATTAGAAAATCTAAAACATAAGCCTTATTATAGAGTGAAGTGTCTTGGCTTCAAAAGCCAGCACCAATTACTTCAATTGATGAAGTATTTATACAAATTCTAAACTAAAATATCTTGAAAAAATATCAAGATTTGTTTACAAATATCTTAAAATATTTTACATAAATAGAACTGAAATATAGGACGTTAAAAACTAATGTATCTACTTGGCACTATCATTATGCATTTTTGTTTACAAAAAAGATAAATTTGAATTGAATTGCAACTCTTAGTTGATGAGGTGGCATAACTGTCTTTGAGCATTTTCCTCCTGAAATCCTACAAAATAGGGTCCAATCATGCCTTTTTATATCTCAATCCGAGATATTTCTATAAAAATTAAGAGAGGTTATTGTAGATGAATATGTCCTTGAGATCAACCTCTCTCATTTTCCCAAAATTTGGCTCCATGTGTTCACAATACTTTCTACAAAAAGATGTCTAAAAAGGAATTTACACAGTCCAAAACATAGGCTTTGAAGATGTACTTGTCTCTCTGATTATGTAATAGCTGAGTAAAATATGAAGTAGGTTATTATACTTTGGCATCTTAGGAACACAAACCCCCTTCAGTTTCCGAAGAATCATATCTAATTATACACAATTGTTTTTGCAAAAAGGTGGCTTAAACAAGACATTGCACAGCCGGAAAAATAAGCTAAACATGATGAGAGTGTATATACCAACCCCTGACACTTGTGTGAAAAGTGACATAGGCTTTTTTATTCTAGAATCTTGTGAACCAAACATCTTCGAGTTTCCAAATATTCATCTTTGTTTAGTTACACTATCCTCTACAAAAAGGTGACTAAAATAGGAAATTTCTGGAAAACATTCCTTCAAAGAAGCATTTGCATCTCCCAATCCATAATAGCTGTTACAAAACTGAGAGAGATTGTTGTACATGAGGATGTTATCAACAAAAAACTCTTTCCATTATTGAAAATTTGTTCTCAGTGGTTTGTAAACCATGTTTGAATTTACTTTATTACATAATTTAATCGTGTTTAAATGCATGATTAACTAAATCAACCAGCTAATGAAACTTAAATTTACATTTTGAGGGCGCATTTACTCCCACTTATTATTTCTAAACTACTAAAACCTATTATATCATCAAATTTAAATTATCAAAACTAATCAGGTTACAACATACAATACACATAGAAAATTGTTTCTCAATATGGCAACTAATGTTCTATCATTATACAATCATTAAAAATTCCAACTAGTTGCCGAGAGAAAGACAAGAAAGGTTTGGAATAGGCCTAGAATCCATTATGTTGTTGAAATGCTTGCCAATATGATACTGGAAACTCAAAATCACTTATGTGTTTTGCACCCGTAACCTTTGACCACTAGATCCATGGAAATAACAAGATTAGTAACTCGCATAGGCAAATTCTCCATAACTATTACTTCATTAATTAAACATTCCATGAAAGAAATTGAAGAGGGTTTACCTTATGCATTTAGAGCATTTAGTGAATATAAATGATACAAAGGAGTGAGAGAGAGAGTAAAAATGATGGGAGAAAGTATGTAAGTTTGGCACCAAACATAATACACAGCAAGGACTTCACTCTCTATCAAGTAGCATCAAGGAATCTTACCACAGGTATGTATCTTGCTTTCACTCTCTCATTAGCACAGTATTATCAAACATGTAGATTTGTGAAAGAGTTGGTTTTATAAGCGCACGGTGTCTAGTTAACTTGGCCACCTTCTGTCATTCAATGAGGAGAATATAGTTAGTTCATTACACACATGGTAGCAATCAAGTCAAGAGAAAGGAGAGATGAGGTCGAAAGTGGTTAAGTTACGAATGCCCAAAGTGGGAGTTGATTACGAGGTAAGGAGAATGATGATGTGGTACTGGGACCAATGGTGCTAAAATGGATACTCGTACCTCAATTGCCATCACACCATCCCACTCAAATCACCGATATGAGGAAATCAAACATTGATTCCCATGCATAGAGGCATTCATAATCTCAAGGCTACATCAAATAAAAGTTTCTCTTGGCCCCTGAAGCAGTCTACAAGAAAGACAATGAGCAGTTTTTTCCAGCACGGGTGCACCTACAGGATCCTATAGGAAAACCTATAGGATCCTATAGGAGATCCTACATGATACATAATAGTCACCTACAGGATTGGCAGTGAGAATTTTTAAAGAAAAATACCAAAGGTTTCCTTCATCAGGTAGTGAAAAGGAGGTAGGATTTAAACCTTCCCACCTTTTCCAAGTAAAAAATATATAGAAAATCCTTCCTTTTTGTTGAAAAGGTTGTAGTATAGGGGAATTATACACAATTTTCATTTAAGATTCCTCATCCATCGGAATTTAGTATCAGACATACAATCGTCCACATCCATCAGATAAAAATGACAGGGGGATTTAACAAGAGGGAACTCAAAAATATAGTAATAATTCATTTGCACCCTCTTGTACTAGAGATATTCACAAGGCACAATTGGATGGGTTTCTTTGAAAAATTGAGGGGATATGATGATGGAGTGGCCAGATACTTTGCTCTCTCCCTCATACCATTGCCTAGGACCCATGGCACTATTGTGGTGAAAGGCCTCTCTGTAGAACTCACCCCTAAAATCATAGGCAGAATCACCACACTTTTTTTAGGGTCACCTTGGAGGAAGGAAGATAAGGGTAACAACCAAATTGCAAAGAAGAAATTATTTTGGGAAGGAGAGGAGGCAATGGAAGTAAAAAACGCGGTTAGAAGAGAAATCCTTCCATATCCTTGGAATGAAATTAGCTACCACCTCATTAAGCATATATCATGTGAAGTTAGGTATAGTTTGGAATATGGGTACCATTTTAGGCTTCTCCAAGAGCTGAGATTTGGACTAGACACACCTCCTCAAAACAGACTAAGCATACCATACTTTCTTCTTCAATCAGTGATAGGTATGAGCATTAAGGTGCCAGGAGGAAACCATCAATATCTAGCCCATCATGTGTTAATTAGACTTATCATAGAAGATTCCCTCCAAAATCTAAGACTCCCTATCACATGGGTGACTTTCAGAGACATGCAGATAGACGAAGCCATGAAAGCCCTTGACTATGACAAAAGCCCCACTACCAGTGAAAGGGATGAAGAAGAAACAAATAGGGATCAAGAAGAAATAAAGAAGGATGAATAGGAAAAAAAGAGGAAGAAGAGGAAGAAAAGGGGAAGGAAATTGGTGATGAGACAGAAGAAGATGCAAAGGAAGAAACTAGAATGAGAAGGAGAATGGAAAAGGGGAGAATGAAGACAAGAAAGAATAGAGGTCTACAATGCAAGGAAAAGAAGGGGAGGACTCTCCCAGGTTATCTCTAGAACCCACTGAGAAAGAGGCAACACCTGCCCTCACTGCCCTAAGTACCCCTATAAACCAAGATCAAAAGAGACAGAGACAAACTCCATTGTACTTTAGGACAAGAAAAAGTACAAGGGTCAGGAAAGGAAAACCTCAAATACCCACCAAAGTTCCTATTGTCATTGAAGACTCACCAAAACAACAAGAAAAGATAGCTCCTCTTGTGAAAAATCAAGGGGAAGGACCATCAGGACAAACCTCTCCCAAGTTTCCTATCACCTATGCTAGGAGGCTTGTCACTAGATCTACCTCAACTTGCACCTAGGTACCTTGCTTTCTAAGAGAAAGAGATAACAAACTTTGAGGACATGTTTAGGCTATTAGGGGATGACCATATGCAAGCTTGCCAAAGGATATGTAACACTTTTCCCTACAGCTTGAAAATCGGAGAGTGCCATTATCCTCAGAGAATGAGAGAGGCACTGAATAGAGCACCCATGTACAAGAAAGCTCTCCAAAGACTCAAAGTCAATTGGATTGACTTGAGATTCATTCCACCACTGCTCTTAAGAATGTTGGAAGGAAGGAAAAAGAGGAAGAAAGAAAGCAGTGGGGGGAGATAGAGAATAAGGCAGGATTCTATGCACAAGAAGAGGAAACTACATCAAAAGCATGGGATGTCACCAAAGCCACTAGAGAAATCAAAGACATGGATATAAATTGAGTTGCTCAGAGGATGGGCAACACTTTTAGTAGGGGGGTAATGATGATCCTAATCATTGGGTAGGTATATGGACCTTAATACACCTCCTAGCTTATTCAAGTCAATTCTTCTAATAATTTCTTACATATTTTGATTATATTTTGGTTAATGAGATGAGTAAAAGTGAGATATTATGCCTAGTGTACTAATGTGCATTGAATACAGGTTTTAGAGAGCAGATCATGGAAATTTTGGCTAATTAAGGGCTGAAACTTGAATGAGACAAGGATGAGAGATTGTAGGAGATAGATCCTCCTCATTTACTCCTCACTCATTCAAATATTCCTCCATCAAATCACACTAGATCGGAGTTACAAGCACCCAAGTCATGAAGATCAAAAGGTAGTTGAGCCCATGGCAGTTTAGGAACCAGTTCATCTTGAGTTTAGGAGCTGAGCCTCCCTCAAATTAAGGAAGTCATTGGAGACTTCAGTTGTATAAATAAGGAGGCCTAGAGTCTCATTACAATTTGAATTTTTGATCTAAAAACACTAGGCATTTTCAAGTTCAAGGCTTGTGGAAGACATTCTTACATAATTTTCTAATTTGAAAATGAGAATCCGCATTCCCTTGATCCAGCATTGAGTTGACTCAAGGGGTTGAATATCTTGGGTTAGGGACCAACCCTAGTAGAAAAGGATCCTCTTATTGTATTTGTATGCTTAGTTTATTTCATAGATTAATGGTTGAATTGTCTTTAGCATTATTTCATTACAAGTAGTTATGGATTTGATTAGTTTGCTTCCATTTGTGTATTGCTTCAGTATTAGCTTAGGAATATAAAGGAATATAAAAAAATTGTTAGTAGGTGGATTCGGCCTCACTCCTCCCTTCAAGGACTATGGTTTGTTCAAAGAACTCCTATGTAGCCCCAGAAAGATAAAATTTTGATTTCTCATGGAATTTAGGGTTTTATGGTACTTAGGTCATCATTTTACTAGTTTTCAGTAGTATAAAGAGATTTCATGATTGGAAACCCCATCCTAACCTCATCCATCCATGGTTATCACTTTCCTTCACTAAATACCTCACGAAATTCATCATTCCACAAGAATAATTCTCTAAGATTGTTCAGAAAATCAACCATCTCAAAACTCTGTTTTGAGTTATGAATGCATCCTAGGCACTTCCTTGCTTCATTTCACCCTCCATTCACCTTCCCTATGCCTTACATCAGCTTCCAAATCCCTCCTATTGCTATCGGTTGTATCCTGTAGGAATACAAGGGATCTTGTAGGAGCATTAGGACATCCTGTAACATGAATTAGGACATCATGTAGGTTGGCCTGTAGTGGCCTGTTTTGAGGCTGAATTGTGGAAAATACCCCTAGGAAGCTAGAAAGGGAGACCTACTTGCCTCCCAAGCCATCTGACCATCCACCATCATTCGTAATGCACCTTCCACATCAGTAAAAGAAGTTATCTTTCACACTTTCAAACAAAAAAGACAAAAAGGAAAAAAAGTTACTTTGTCCATTTACATGAAAAACTGTAGAATGTTGGGTGTTTCAAATTACATGCCTAGGATAGTAGGATGGAACATATGATAATTTAGCATTCTCTTGAAGCAAAGCCTCTTATTAGCTATATTAGATGAATGGTGTGTTTAATCATTTTATTCCAGTCTTTTTCCTTACTAGAGTAGACAAGATTTATTTTAGTGTAGATTTCCTCTTTTCCTCATTAGTATTCAAGCTTCTTATGAATCAATGGAATTCTTGTTTGAAAAACCTTAGTGGTCTATTTCCAACTTAGCAGTGATAAAGAGCAGACTCACCACATTTTCTTGTGTATACAACACTGTCACCTCCAATTTTGTACAAACCCCAGGTTGATAAAGTAAAGCTGGTAGCTTGAGGAGTTGCAGCATTCTTGCTACAATACTAGTGCTCATAAATGGCTAGCCACTATTTATGCCTACACAAGTTGTAGAGATGGGAACATGACCATTAAGAATGGGAATTTGTCCAAACAATTAGTCTTGTACCATCTTTCTCAATCATCCCTAGCACATGACTTACCCTTATGGTTTGAAGAGGAAGAGAAATATTAAGTACACCATAGCACATCCTACCAAATATGTATCGTATATACTATTATAGGAGGGGGGAAACCTGATGAAGATGACCTAATTGATCAAATCCTCTAGAACCAACCCCACAATAACATGCCTCTTGATGAGTTGGTGAAGGAATTTGAAGATAACCCTTGAAATGATTTTTACCAAGTTGGCTCAAGTCCTCCTCACATCAAAATGGTAGAATTTGGTCCATCTAAAACATTGACAATAAACCACTCTCTCTCATCCCATCAGAAAGAGAAGTTGTGCACCATTATGAGAGAGAACTTGGATGCTTTAGTTATAGCTATAAGAAAATGAAAGGAGTGCACACTTGAGAGTGTACTCACCACATCTACATCAAGGAAGGTTGCAAAGCACTACACCAACCTTGGAGGAGAATGAACCTAGCCCTCAAAGACATAGTCAAAGAAGAACTGAAGAAGTTGTTAGAGTTGTAGAAGTTCATTTACCCCATCTCAGATAGTGAGTGGGTGTCTACTCTAGTTATGGTCCCAAAGAAGAATGTAAAATGGAGGATCTGTGTGGATTACAAAGAGTTAAGCAAATCTACTAAACAAGACCATTTCCATCTACCTATCATTTATCATGTTATGGATGGTATTACAGGGAATAAGTTATTCTCTTTCCTAGATGGATTTAGTGGTTACAATCAGATCTAGATGAGTGTAGAGGACCAATATAAAACTACATTCTCTTGTCCTTGGGGTACCTTTTCTTACAGGGTCCTTCCTTTTGGATTATGTAATGCCCCTTCGACTTTTTAAAGGGTAGTTTTGAGCATCTTTGCTGATCTAGTCCATGACTCTACAGAAATATATATGGATGGTTTCACTCCCTATGAGTGTGATTTCTTGGAGGCTTTCTCGAACATGGGGAAATTATTAAATAAGTCCATTGAAATGAGCCTATCCCTTAGTCCTGAGAAGTGTGAGTTCTTGATGAATGCAGTGACTACTCTAGGTACTCAATATCCCACGAAGGACTACAAGTGGACCCAAATAAGATTGCTATCATAAAAAGGGTCCCTAATCCTAAAAAGTAGAGGAATGTCAGTAGTCTCTTAGGCTTAGCTGAATACTATAGGATATTTATAAAAGAATTCAAAAAAGTAGCATCACCATTGTTTGGACTACTCACCAAGGACTCTGAATTTTGTTGGTCAGAAAGTTGCCAAGAGGACCTAGAAATCTTGAAGGACAAGTTGAATAATACACCCATACTTAGAGGCCCAAATTCAGCTCTTCCTTTCCACATTCATGTTGATGCATCAAACAAATTTATAGGAGAAACTCTAGGCCAGATAGATGACAAGTTTCCTTATGTCATTTACTTCATTAGTAAGAATCTGTACAAGACTTAATTGAACTACACTATGACTAAAAAGGATATCCTAGCTATTGTCCACACCCTTAACAAATTTAGACACTACATAACTAGTTATCAAACCTTTATGCATATTTACCATCATGCCATCAAATACGTAATGAAAAAACATGATGTGAATGGTATAATTATTAGATGGTTTCTTTTATTGGAACAATTTGATTTAACTATCATTGATAAGCCCGATAGAGAAAATGTAGTTGCAGGTTTCTTGCATAGACTTTCTTTTCCTATAGGTGAGGAAGGAATTTTTGATGATCAACTACTAGATGAGAATTTATTTTCTATTTCAATTTTATCCTCATGTTTTGAGCACACAACCAACTACCTAGTTGCTGTACAGTTCCCTCCAAATCTATCATCTAAGGAAAAGAGCATAATTGTAAGGAAGAGTTCCCCATTCACATGGATTGGGGGAAATATCTTCAAGTTAGGCCCAGATCAAATTTTGAGGAGATTTTTCAGAGAGGAGGAAGTCTTTGACATCCTTCTAGCCTATCATGATCGGCCTTGTGGAGGTCACTTTGGAGCCAGGAAGACAACTTTCAAGGTACTGCAGGTTGGCTACTACTAGCCCACCCTCCAACAAGATGCAATAAGATACACCAATCAGTGTGATTAGTGCCAAAGAATGGGGAGACCTAGTCCGAAGGATGAAATTCCATTGCAACCTCACATGACTCTAGAGCCATTTGTCAAGTGGGACATGGATTTCATTGGGACCATTGATCCGCCATCGGGGCAACATAAGTACATAATTGTATGCACTGATTATTTGACAAAGTGGGTTGAGACCAAGGTTGTCAAGGTAGCAACAAAGGAGAACGTTGATGAGTTCTTAAGCGATAATGTATTTTCCAAGTTTAGGTACCCTACCAAACCAGTCACCAATGAGGGAGCTCAATTCACCTCACATATCATTGAGAATTTGTTGAGGTGGCAGAAGATAAAATAGAGGAATTTAATTCCCTTTCATCCTCAGGCCAATGGACAAGTAGAGGTCACTAACAATGAATTGGAAGGAATCCTCACAATGGTAGTGAGTAGGAGCAGAAAATATTTGATTGATAGACTAGTGGAGGCTACTTAGGCCTATACTACAACCTAGAAGACAACCCCTAGCTCATCCCATTATGTATTGGTTTATGGGAAGAATGATATTCTCTCCATTGAGTTTGATTACAACACTTTGGGAAAGGAACCATAGTTGGATTTGGATGTTACAAAGGAAATATAAGAGAGGCTACTCCAAATCAATGGTTTGGATGAATTTAGGATGCAAGCCCTCTTACACGCTGAAGTTATTAAAGTACAAAGGAAGGTTTGGTATGACAAGAACATCAAGAACAATGATTTTTAAGAAGGGGATCTTTGCTATATGACTCCAAGTTCAAGGACTTCAAAGTAAAATTGATGACCAGGTGGCTGGGACCATATATGGTAGAGAAGTTCCATGACAATTGGGTTGTTCAACTCATGATCATTGATGAGGAATATATTCGCTAACTTGTCAATGTATATAGATTTAAAGCTTATAAAATACCTATGTCTAGGGAAGAGTTCATCAGTAGCATTGGTAAGGAGTTAAATGTGATTGGAAGTGTCTTAGTTTCCACGTCACACAATTCTTGAAGATTATTTTTATTTTTGTGAAGAAAGAAAAAATAAAAAATAGTAAAGGGCCTAGACGGAAACCTATGTGAGGCGACCGAGGCCAACTCATGGGTTGAAAAACTCCTTGAGGCAACCGAGGAGTGAAAAGAAATAAAAAGGTCCCCGGGTGAAAACCTCCTTTGAGGAACCTAGGGCAGGTAGACATGTTGAAAACCTCTTTTGTGGTGACCTGTGTGTCTTTTGAAAAAAAAAAGATAGAAGAGAAAAAGAACCAAAAATGCCATGGCAGGGACCTCAAACATACCCACTAATAAATTATGTGATTTTGTAGGTTTTTGAAGGCAATAAAATATTCAGAGCTACAAGGAAAACATGCCAAGAATCATCTCATTTATTCCTCCATCCATTTCATATCATTCATTACTACCATGTCCCCATCACTCATCTCAATTTTCAGGCATTATAAATCATTTTTTTGGCATTTTCTAGCTTGCTACAAGATGTCCTATAACTGCTACAAGAAGACCATGTAGCACTACAGGATGTCCTGAAATGCTACAAGAAGGGGGGCCTAATAGAAAAATCACTATACATGCCTATTCTAGGTTGAGTTGGGACCCTACGCCTTATCATACCTCACCTATCATCAATGTTCCAAGCCATCATATCCATACCTAGCTCTATGTCATTGAAAAAGGACATGAAACTAAAGAACAAAAAACAGGCCTAGAGCACATGCCCTCCCTTGCCTCAACCATTCACCACTCCATCTAAGACTTTATCATCATTCTCCAACCCCTACAACACTAACCAGCTTCCCTGTAAGAAAAAACATTGAGGAATGAAGGAAAAGGCAACTACATGGTTTCCTATAGCAGCTACAGGATCTCCTATAATAGCTTGTGCCATTATTACAACTAGCTTGAGCCTACAATATCCTTCAAAACTAGAGAAAAGGGAAGAAACAACGTCTCTGAAGACGTTGTTTCTCCTAGACTGAGCTCCACAACATTAGTAGGAGCAAGGATGTGCCAAGCGCCTAGAGACATGGAACAACAGGCAGATGGCTACATAAGTAGGAGGAAATAATCACGAATGACAAAAAGGTACACTTACCTGATTAAAAGCATTATAGGCCAATCCTCTAGCATGCATCAATCAACAAATGTAGGGACAGGTATGGCCACTCATCCAACTCTTCTCCGAGTACAATATGATGAAAATGTATAAATGTTGAAAAAATTTATTTTTTTTAAGATGGAGGTGGCGAGTTAACTTCTCGACCCTTAGCTCGTGATCAAAAGGAGAACTCCAAGTTATCATTCGACATTGGAGTATCAAATCAATGGGTATAAGTAGAAAAGGTGGTCGATTCAGTTATGTGGGAGTGGGTCATAATTATGAGGGGAAAGTGCATGATCGCCAACGATGATCCAACAGTCCCAATTAGGAAATCTCATACCAGTACTAGCCATAAAAGAGCTCCAAGCCTCGACCATAAATATCATGAAATTCCAAAATTTCATGCACTTGTTTCTCATTTCCAGATCAGAGAGATTGGGACTAGCTACAAAGGCATCCGAGAGTCGAAACCTATTTTGGTCACCCTACAAGAAACAGAGCTACATGAAGATATTGGAAAGTCAGAAAGCTACAACAAGAACTAGCATTCCACAAGAACTCTGCAATGGGTTGCCTAGGGTCAAATTTGTCAGCTATTATCATAATCCCAAGTATCACAGTGAAATGTAGGTGGCCCATCTCTATTATGTTCATGATTTGATAACTAAAAAGAAAAAAAAGGAAAAGGATATGCAATCTTCTAGTAATTATTGTGGGATGGAGAATTAGATAGAATTTTGGGAATTGAAGGAAGTTGTGCTGATATAGAAAAGGGTATAGATTTCAGTCATCTACCAAAAACATTTTAATCTCTCAGCTAGCCTAAAACTGATACTAAACTTAGCCTACAAAACCTCCTTCATTTAGATATAACTAGAGAATATAAATGGGAGGGGGATTGAATAGAAGAAAACCCATAGATACATCAAGGATTCACCTTCACCCCCCCGTGGTAGATATATTTAGCAAGCATAACTAGTTGGGCTTCTTTGAGATTCTCAGTGGGTACAATGATGATACAGCCCATGAGCTTTCTATGGCACTCAACCCTTAAGAAAGAAAAATAACTACCACCATGGTGAGATGGTTTTACATTAAAATCAACCTTAAAGTGATCAGCAGAGTAACCACACTTCCTCAAGGGGTATAACGGAGGAGGGAGGACAAGGCTAGCAACACTTTTGCTAAGAAAAAATTCTTCCTAAATGATGAAGAGCCAATTGAAGACAAAAATGGGGTCAAGAGGGAGAGAATTCCATATCCTTGGGATGCGGTGAGCTACCACATCCTAAAATACATTTCTTGTTAAGGGAGGTTTAGTGTAGTCAATGGATACCAATTTAGACTCCTCCATGAGTTTAGCTTCATAGATGATTTACCCATAAACCAAAGGCTCAGTATGCCTTATTTCCTTTTGTAGTCAATTATTGACATGGCTCGAAAGGTGCAAGAAGGGAAACACCAAGAATTAACACATAATGAACTTATTAAGATGATAATGGGGGATGCCTTTAGCCAATTCACAATTCATATTCTTTGTTCCACATTTAGGGACATGGACAAAGAGGCTATACTTGAAACCCAAGCCCTTGAATATGGTAGGATCCCAACCTCTAGTGGTGAAGGGGAAGTAGAAGAAGAGGAAAAAGAAGAAGTAGAAGAAGAGGAAGAAGAAGCAGAAGAAGAATAGAAGGAAACAACAGAAAAAATAGAAAAATAAGGAGAAGAAGAAGAAAAATAAGAAGAGAAAGAAGAATAGGAGGAGTAGAAGGAAGACACCAGCCCTAATAAACATACTAAAGAATGGGAGAGATCTCCAAGTTTGTCTCCTGAGCCCACTGAAAAGCAGGTAGTTGCTACCTTGGTTTCCTTAAGTGCACATCAAGTCCAAGAGGAAAAGATAGAGGCAGACTCCCCTCTATTTTAAAACAAGAAGAAGCACTAAGATCAAGTAGGGGAGACAACAAACACCTACGAGAACTCCCATCATAATTGAAGAGTCACCAAACAAGCAGGAGGAGTTGGGTTCCTTAAGAATGAAGAGTGAGGAAGGAACATCACAACAAGAAACCCAAAGGATCCCATCACCTATGTTAGGAAGCTTGTCACTGAGACAACATTAGCAACGCAAAATAAGGCACCTATGACCCTCTTACCTAGGACAGTACTACAAGAAACAAAAAAAATCTACAGGAAGGACAACAAGGCAGAGAGAAGGCAAGGAAGAAACGCCACAGGTGCAGAAGTGGGGAGCTTCACCAAAAACATCAGAGGGATATTTTCCAAAGTTGCAAGAGCCTAGCCCATAGCCAAATTTGAGTTCTTACTATGACTTTACTGAGGGAGGGAGAGTAATACCACATAAATTTGTAATCACTCTCTTCCTTGAGCTTGAAAAAGAAAGGGTAAGAATACATCGCCAGATGCAAATTTCCAAGTTAAAGAATGTAGATGTCAGCCATATTGAAGAAAAAATACTATAGATGGGAAGGGAAATGAGTGAGTTAAGAGATACATAACACATCATGAGATCTCAATTACAAGTAGAAAACACATGGTTGACGAGGCAGTTGCAGGAAAAGGAGAGTGAGGCAATTGGACACCATGGCAAACCTCTCCATGGAGGCACTTCAGTGTAGGATGGCATCCAAATAATATGCACTATACCTCAACGATCAATGGTTGCAATTTCAAATGATTACATTAACACAATAGGGGACCATACCATTACAAGACTATAGAGAATTCATAGAGCTATGTGACAAGAAAGCCTCAAAAGATTAGGCAAAAATATCTGAATTTTAGCTACACAAATTTTCCTTGGCATATTTGAATGTGTGTGACCCCAATGAAAATTTGGGGGACTTGCAGCGAATGGTCCTTGCATCATGGATGAGTCATGTGGAGGCCAGGGATGAGTAAGTGAAGAGAATAGTAGAAAAAGAGGAAAGAGAGCCCCTCTACATCATAGTAGAACAAATAAATTCCATGGATGTTATTAGTAACCAAATCATTATTTTCATTGGTGCTCAACTTGCACCAAGATACATGGCTACCCAAGAACAGTACATCTCCCATTTTGAAAAGACTTTAAGCTTTTTGGGGCATGAGAGGCAACAAGCATGCCAATTGATATGGTGCAACCTGCCACACAATCTAAGGATTAGAGAGTACCACTCCCCTGAGAGGTTGAGAAATGCATTGGAAAGGACCCCCTTATATAAGAATTCCATGCAGATAATAAAGATCAATTGGATTGGACTAAATATCATTTCACCCTTACTGTTGGGTTTGTTAGAAGGTAGGAAGGAAGAAGAGAAAAGAATGTAGTAGGAAGCGATAGAGAAAAATGTAGGGTTCTATCCTTAAGAGGATACTCCATCAACAATGACCTCATATGTCAAAGAGGCCACAAGAGCTATGAAAGATATGGATATAGAATAATTTTTTCATAGGATGAGCAACACTTTCAATAGGGGGAGATGATGAGGCTCACCAATATGTAAACTATATGGGTCATAATGCCACTCTCCAACTTATTAAAATTGACTTTTCTCACATTTATTTACATATTTTGTTATATTTTTCTCAGTGAGAAGGGTGAAGGTGAGTTACTATGTCATGTGGCATAATATGTATTAAATTAAAAAATTGGAGAAGTTTTGGCTTGAATTAAGTGCATGAACTCAAAATGGGCAAGAAAGAGAAATTTTAGGAGATTGGTCTCCCTCCTTAACTCTTCAAATCATTTGATTATTTGTCTACCATATATCATCAACTCGGAGTTAGTAGCAGCCAAGCAAGCCAAGTCCATTGGCATCCAAGCTAGTGACGGTTAAGAAAGAGTCATTCTCAAGTTCGGGAGCCAAGTCTCCCTATTTTTTGGGGATTTATTAGGAGCTCCAGTTTTCTTTAAATAAGAGGGCCAATCGAATTGTTAGGATTCGATTTTTTGATATAACGAAGAGGCAATTTGAATTGAAACATTGTGACTATTATTGTTATGTGTATTTGACATTTTGATGATAATAAGAAATTATACCTTGACACAGCACTGAGTTGACTAAAAGGGTTGAAGCTCTTGGGTTAGAAACCAACCCTAGGAGCATAAGTTCCTCTTTTTGTATATGTATTCTTAGATTAAAATGATAGTTAGTTTCTGAAGTTTATTTTTGTTTTGTATAGCTTGACAAGTATTTGAATTATTTATTAACCTAGTTTCCATTAGTTTGAAGAGGTAGATCATTGGTGCAATAGTGAATGAAAGTACCTCAAAAAATCATGTGACAATAACTTCTATCTCATCTCTCTCATGGGATCATGATTAAAGGGCCCCACTCTCACAGTCCTAAAAAAAAGCTTTGTCTTTTTAGTCATGCCATAACTTAGAGTTCATTCTTAGCTAGATCATTGTTTATGATTTCTTAGAAGCAACTGCTTTTTTATCTTATTTCCTTAATTTTTTCTAGATTAAAAGGAACTCCATTTCATAGATATATTCTTTAATAATAGATCAATCAACTTTATCATATTCAATTCATCTTTTCCATGTTGAAATGTAGTGATGCATAAATGAAAAGAAAAATAGGTTTTGTTGCAAGGATTTTTGATATGCAAGGAGGAACTCATCCAACCAGCTTCACCTATGTACACTCCACATTATGCCATGCCATACCTTCCCCTAGTGTGGACCTCTATTTTGCAGCCACCATGAGCAAGCTAACCTAGGCAAATCCAACCTCCTTGGATTGTTGGGCTTAGTATTGGGTAAAGTGCACCTTCCCTACACCTTCTATCACCATCGTACATCTCTCTAGCACCTCGCCTCAATTTTCTTGCCCCATAAGCCCTTAAGCTAACTTTTTGTAGAAAACTAGCACATCCTGTAGCAAATTAGGACATCCTGTAGTTGTTTCCTGTAGCAACTACATGATCTATTGTACCAACTACAGGATATCCTGTAGTAGCCTATTTGACCTTGTTTTGACCAAATATGGTAGTATAAGAGTAGGTTAGGCCCTCATATTCGATTCCATGCCTATGAGTGTCACCTGAGATTAGTTCTCCCATGCCTTCTCCCTCTGCAAGATCAGATAGAATAGCACAACATTTAAATTTATGAATTTAGCAATTAAAATATTTTTTTCCTGCAAATGTAAAATGGGATAGTCAATGCATGTATGTATGAGTCCTAAAATGATAGAGCAAATTTCCATTTCCAAATAGTCCTCATAGCTAGAGGATAAATTGCAAGGTTAGCATAGTTCTTTTATGCAAGTAAATTTTGTCATTTCCTAGCTAGATGATTTATGGAATTTCATAGCATTTACCATTGAATAACTTTCATTTCAAAATAGGCAAGAATTTATTTTCATGTAGTAGAACTAGTTGTACATTCATTGTGAGTAGTCAGACTCCTAGTCAATAGAAGATTGGTCTGGAACCCCAATGGTCTAGCGTTCCAGTTGAGAAGTGACATGAGTGTAATGTTGCATCTGTTGTTTATATAGCACTGTCACCTCCAAGTTTGTAAAAAATCCTAGGTTGATAAAATGAAGTTCATATCCCTAGGATTTGCAACATCCTTGCTACAATACTCAGGCTGATCACTCTTAATGTCCACTAAAAATACAGATTCTTTATAATCTTCAGCTAACTTAGGGGAAGGCACTATTGGTTCGAGAAAGGGAATTTGAAACTTCCCTTTCTCTAAGTCAAATGAAAAAAGAAGTTTGTTTTGAGTAGTGGTAGTCTACTTCTAGAAATTTGAATATCTTGAAGCTTTGAGAGGTTAATTATTCAATTTCATATCTCTTTAGTTTGTAAAGATGTTTGGTTTTCGTGGAACTTGAGAAGTGGATGAGAAAGGAGATCTAGTTGTCTCATTTATATATGGGAGAGAAGTGGTAGGAGTTCCTGTCAAAACCATAGTATTCTTCTCCTGTGCATATCTTCCTTTTGAAGATTCTTGTTGAATTGTAATCACTCATGGACCATTACTGCTATCAGATTTGGTAGTGGCCTATGGATCTTTCATTCTTATTTTGAATACAAGAAAATATGCAACTTGAGCTTCTGAGTTTGTGGGGGAAATGATTTCCCTTGGCCTTTTTATTTATTTTTCTTTATAGATAGTAGTTTGTCGTGAAGTTTGACTAACCAATTTCTCTTCAGTGTCCTACAATGTGTTCTTTGTTCACTATTCTCGGTTAGCATATTGTTGTATCTCTGGCCTGGGTGTGTGTGCATATGAAGTTCTCTTATATTCAACCCTCAACTTAGAAATTACCCCCAAATGTTCAAAGGACCATATGAAGCTGGGTTTGAATGTCATCTATTTTAAAATTGCTTCCACTTCATTTTTTGTTGCTCTCATGTTTACAATGTAAGGCCCTGCCAATGCCTTTAGCTTGAACTTGATTTCTTCTTATTTGACACTAAGTATAGTTCATCCATATCCAACATTTTTCTAGCATACTCCAAGGAAAAAAATCTTATTGGCATGAACACTGGTAATACATAAGGAGGAAGCTCACACCCATAGATTCTGATTTCTATGTAAATTTGGTATAAATACCAATGTCCAATCTTTGACTACTCTGAGAGGTGCAAACATTTATTAATTTCTAGAGATATTATTGGTATAATATCATTGCATAGTAGACATAAGGAATTTTAGAGGAATTTATCTACAAAATATGTGTATTTGTATTATTTTGTATTCTTTCTGAGTAGAGATGTCTATTGAATAACTGACATTGGGTTGCCATGTGCACCCTTCTTCTATAGTTGAAACCTGAACCCTGTCTCCCTAATAAAATAACATGAGATAAACCAAAATTGATCGGTGTTTGAACACTCCCTCGTATTTGAACTTCAAAAACTACTCATGCATCATATGTGATAAATACTAACTATAAATGAACAAATGTGAAGGCTTCTAACCAACTGTAAAAACTGATAAAAATCCTAAAACTACTTCATCAACCCACTCGTTTGTATGATCACCTAAAAACCTAAAAACCATGTAGATCAATTTTCTTGACATTTATGAGAAGATAGAGGAAAATATGGTGGGTTTGTCCTAGGAAATTCAACATTTTCAAGAAAAAAGAATTAAAAAATGTGAGCTCACTGGGGGCAGTAAGATTCTTGGACAATTCCATCAGTGCATCAATATGAAATGGATGTAGGGATGTCTCAGGATTTATCTACACAGATTGGAAAATACCCTCTTGGGAAATTGAAAAAGGGACCCGATTATTTTGGGCAATCATTGATTTTTGGCTTGGCAGGTGTCTGAGATGACACTAAGTAGATAATTCAAGGAAGAAATGAGTTTGGGGAAAGGTAAATTGGGGATGGAAGGACTCCCATATGCTCAAATCGTCATTCTGGTTGAAGTATTTTTTATTAGCCTAATTGTGAAGCTCATAGAGGTCAAATTCACACTGGGCCTCATCAATTTTGTATTAGGTATCTATCAATGGAGTTCTATCGAGATCGAGTACAGGGGGTACCACGGGATCTTCTTAAGGAATTTTTCCTTTGCCCTTATACGAAGTCATTTTGAATTGAAGAGAAAATTTTTGGAAGAACATGGATTTAGATAGGGGAAAACGATTAACAAGGGATTGGACAAGAGAATTAAAGAGAAGAGATACCAGGTAACTTGATCAACTAAAGTTGTAGAGGGAAAACAATTTGCAAGTTCTCACTGGTAAATTTGTAATGGCTTGATCCTGACCTCCACAATTCAAACAAGGTGGAAAGGGAAACATCTAAAGATGTATGAGAGAATTTTATAGCTGGAGGAATAGGTATTATAATAGAATTGTTACTGCTTTTGAGAGCAGAGCATTCATTTTTAAAGGATCAGCTATCAAGAGGAGTTTAAGATATAACATTCTTTTACGAATTGGGGGATGATTTGAAAGTTAATGGTTGAATGATGTGGATTGTGGGATGTGACATGGATGGTACGAGGTGACATGGGTCTGATTGACTGGCGAAAGGGATGAAAAATGGGCACAAGGAAAAAAACCACGAAGGTGATGGCGAAGAAGAGAGCTAGAAGGCAGTTTTTTTTTTTGGGGGGGGGAGTAGGAGTGGTAAATGGAAATTGAAAGGACCTCTAAAAAGGCCTACGATCTGACACGTAATGTGGGGGGGAGTCTTATTTAAACACTCTTTTGAAGCGCCCCCACCCCCCCCCCCCCCTCTGTTGAAGTGACAATAATGCAGGGGGTCTAAAATCCATCTCCCCACCATTGATCCAGGCGGGGTCATCACCACCTTTGAAAATGTGCAATAACTTTTATTGGAAAACACAAAAACATCTAGTCATAGATTTTCACCTTTTACTTGAAAAATAAAAATCACAATAAAATGATTTTGGTGGTATTTACACTTGCACACCCATAATTTGGGATCTATTTATTTTTTATTTTTCTTATATATACATTTTTTTATATCCCATTTTATTTTTATTTTTTTTCTTTATTTTTTCTATTTTTGTATTTTTGTATTTTTCTGTCTTTTCTTTTGTATTTTTTCTGGAGAATTTAAAAGGAAAAATATTTTTTACAATCACCCAATGGGATACATAAATAAATGACCACAATGGATTTCTATATTTATAGGTCCCTAATAGTGGCTCCAATGGGGATGACATTCTCCCCATGAGGTGTCAAAAACATCGTAGATCAGTAGTCTTCTCCTTTCGGAAATTATTACATCATTAAACAAATGAAATAACCTATTAGAATGAAAATTCATAGATATAGTAGAAATTGAACTGAAACTTAGGTCCTTCACTTTGTGCTTCAATTGTTGATGACACCCACCCACACTTGTAGTATCTAAAAAAATAACGCGATATATAAAAAGATGTGTTTTGTGACCAGCTAAGTTTAGGTGAAGCAGTGCTTGAGAAATCTGCCATTAACCAGTTTTCCTAGTAGTGTTTCTCTAGTCAGGTCCTCCAATACAAATACATGGGTTCCACAGACAACTCCAATCTTGTAAGGACACTTCCATAAACTATTAAAGTTCCCATGTTTTCCTTTCTCTTCCTTTTTGGAAGCCCACTTTTAAACAAGGTCATTTAGTTGAAAATCATCTACTTTGACTCTCCTGTCATAAATTATTTTGCCTTTATCCTAAATCACTTATGTATTGTTGTAGTCTTCTTCCCTTGTCTACTATAAATGAATTATTTGGTTTATTCTTCTATGGGCATCACTTGGTTCAAATTCTATTTCTTGCAGCAATTTAAGTACTGGCATTCCTAGGGAAGCAGGAAAAACTGCATCTATTCCATAAGCCAATTGGAAAGGTGACATTCCAATTGACTTCTTTGTGCTTATATTATCAGCCCATAGAGCATTTATCAATTTCTTCTGCCATGATTTCTTTCTTTCTTGCAGTAGTTTCTTTATGATTTTAATGAAGGAATTATTAGAATATTCTGCTAACCCATTCCCCAATGATAATAGGTAGTAGAATGTCCTAATACTATATGATATTTGTTGCAAAAATAAATCATTGTTTTAGATTCAAACGCAGTAGCATTGTCTATGATGATTTTTTAAGGACAAGAAAACCTGGAGACAATGTTACCTTCTCAGAATTGGATGATTACCAAATCTATCCTTCATTTAGTTGGAACTACTTCTATCCATTTGGTGAAGTAATCTGTAGCTATGATAATCCATTTGTGTTGAGATGAAGAACTTGGATGAATTTCTCCTATAAAATCTAAATCTCGTTGTTGGAAAGGTACCTTTACCAAAATAGGCTTCAGAGGAAAAAGCAAAAGCTTTCTCTTGCCTTCAAAAATATGACACTAATGACAAGTTGAAACCTTTTATGAATATCAAAAAATAAAATGGGCCAGTAGAAACCAACTTTCAAAATTTTATTTGTTGTGGATTTCTAATAAAGATGTCCTAGACAATCACCTTTACGAAATTATTCCATTATTCGATCTGCTTCATCTTTCAAAAAACAATTCGATAAAATTCCTCCTACATCCTTCCAATATAAATCTTGATCCAAAATGAAAATCCTCACAACTTTTAGTTTCAGAAATCTACCCTTTCCTTTTGTCAAACTAGTCAGGGCTTGCAAATTCTGCAAAACATAAACAATATTTGTATTACCAAGGAGAGGTAAAAAAAATATGATACCTGTGGAGTCACCAAATCCTCTTGTCCATTAAGAGAAACTAAAAAATTGATGTCTAAGAATGGAAAATTTGATTCTCCCATTAACTTGGCTGATCCTTGACCTTTTAAAAGTTTTGTGGTTTTTATTTCAATGTCATACTCCAAAATCATTGCTATCTGTTTATCTCTTTTTCCATCTGGATCACTTTGAGTAAGGATGTCCTTTACCATTATCCTTGGAACAAAAGCAATTATGTGAGAATGTAATACACACACTTTGAAATCTTTTGGGGCTTTTACTAAAGAAAAATCTTGTTTTTCCATGATATTATATTTCAAGGAAGCATCTCTTAATGCTATTATGAAAAATTCTATAGGTTGCTCATGTCCCTCCTTGTTTTTCTATAACATTATTGCTGCAATAATATTATCTCAAGCCAAGGAAAAAATCATGAAATCTTTAGTGTAATCAAGACTAATCAAAATAGGAGCACGGGTCAGCGCTTCTCTTACCTCATTGAATGATCTTTTAGCTTTAGCATTCGATTTATCTCAATGTCCTTTTTCACCATGTTGGTGATTTCTCTTAAGATTCCAGCTAGGTTTGGGATAAAACTTCTGACAAAATTTTCTAATGAAATATTGAAATTCTTTCTTGTTCCTCAGGGGATTGATATTCATGATAGATTCAATTATACTAGGGTAAATTATGATACCATATTTAGAAATTATATGACTTAGTAGCTTACCTTGTAATCCAAACATAGACTTTTTTGAGTTTAGGGAAATGCCAAATTTCCTGCATTTCTCAAAGACTATCTGTAAGTGAAACAAGTGATCTTTAGCACCACAGGGGTAGGTGATTTGGTAATCACAATGCGGTGAAGTTCGTTAGAAAGGCAAGCTCTGTACTGAAGGTCAAGAGTTAAATTCCCCCGGACTCACCTGGAGCTGTGGAGAGCGGTGGGCATAGTTTCCCAGGGATTATAATGGTAGCAGTCAGAATCGAACCCATGTAACGTGAGTTGTGAGGCTGCTCCAGTTGTCGATTCCTCTGTAAGCAAAAAAAAAAAAAGTGATCTTCATATGTTTTAGACAATACAATGATGTTGTCTACATAAATCAGAATAAATATGTCCTTCTCATCTCGAAAGGAATTATCCATTTAGCTCTGGAAAGTTTCCCATGAATTCATAAGCCCAAAGGGCATTTTCACATACATGAAATTTACCCATGGTGTGGTGAAGGTTGTTTTGGCTTGATCATCTGGATGAACTAAAATTTGGTTATAACTTGAAAAACCATCAAGCAATGAAATTCTCCTAGAACCAACTACCCTTTATAAAACATGATCCATCTTTGGTAAAGGGTATTTTTCTTTGAGAGAAATCTTATTTAAGTTTCGAAAATCCACAAACAATCTCACTTCACCAATTGTTTTCTCCATTAGTACTAGATTTGATAAACATTTGGAAAATATCAAAGGTACTATGATTTAGCATCAAAAGGAGTTTTAACCTCCTTTTCAAATAAAGGTAAAAGAATAAGATTCACTCTTTTCAGTTTATGTTTGAAATGTTTTTGGTCATCTCTTATGGGAATGGTGTGTTGAATAATACTGGTATCATAAGATTTCAAATCTTCATAACCCCATGAAAAAACATCAGAGTATTTTTTCAATAGATTAATCTAATTGTGTTTTTCTTCTTGAGGTAAATACTTATAAATATTCATAATTCTTGGATTTTCTTCAGTCGCTATGTTATAGTCTTCCAATTTGGCACCTACAATTTGTACCTTGGGTTTTTGAGCCACATCATTAAAATAGAATAGTTCTCATAGTGGAACCAAAACCATTTGTAACATGATATCTTTAGTTGTAGGATTTCAAGTTCCTCTGAGTCTTCACTGATATGGTTCAACACTGTTTCATTTGTATCATTATCTACACTATCTTTTGCATCAGTATGTACATTCTCAAATTGTTCCTTCAATTGCAAAAAAAATTCTACTTCTTTAGCACTACCAAACACTTTCCAATATATAATTTTATGAGGGATAGTATGTTTGTGTTTCACTTCAACCATATACCTTTTATTTGGATGGAATGGAATCTTACAGGTACTTGCTCAGGTAACCAATACATCAACTAAGATATTTTTACTTCTAGGAATCAAAGACAATTGATACTCAGGAACACATTCCAAAAAGTACAAAAAAATATTTTTGTAAGCCCTTAACCTATGATGTTTAGCTGACTATTCACCTTTAATCTGATTAATGATGATTTTTGAATCACCATGTACATAAATCCTTTTAGGTCCTAATCACTTCAATACCTGCAACCCTAAAATAAATGCTTCATACTCAGCTATGTTGTTGGTACATTGGAAATTAAACTTGTAAGAATATGCCTTTGATATGCCTATTTTTTAGTTTAAGACCCAAACACCTACCCATGCTCCTTCCTTATTCATTTCTCCAACAAAATCCTTATTCCAAAGGGCTTCATACTCTTCATATTCTATTTTAGCCTTTAACTACACGTTCTCTATTTTGCTTGATTGATCTTCCATATTTGACACTTCTTCCTCTAAACATATATGATTGTATAGAATAAAATAATCCATGATTGAATGCATAGAATAAAGTGGATAATTAATGGGTTTCTTTTGGCTTCTTACTATATATTTCATCAATTTTTTCCTACACAATCTCTTCTGTTGACCGAAGACAATAATAGTTTCATAAGGCATGTCCATCTTAAAGGCACCCTATCACTTTCCCCCTAACATCTTGATAAGAGCATTCCATATTTAGGATATATGTCAGCCACAACAATATCCATGACTAGACTTTTTGCTGGGATTTCAGCCAATGTTACACATAAATCCTAATTAAACCTAAACATCTAACTCTACTAGAATTAAGAGTAATGGTATTTTTATGGACTACTTATATCTAGTCCAAGTTTTTTCATAATGACTTTATGCATGAGATTATGTGAAGCACCAAAATCCAGCATGGAATTGTGCAAAATGAAAGCATGGATGTTAAGACTAACATAGAATGGTGGCACATTACCATCATGAGAATTTCCTTCAACTTCAGGTCCAAATAATAGTTTACGATGGTTATTACTCAAGTTTAAAATATCAGTTCCCTCTTTTATCTTCAGCTCTTTTATTACTTGAATCCTATAAACATCTTTCTTCACCAATTCAGTTAGCGGAACAAAAATTTTAACTTTTGACAATTCACTTCCAATATTGAAATATGGTTGAGGTTTTAATATTTCCTTTTGAGTTGTATCCTATATTTGAAGAATTTATTTTGGAGGATCATATTTGGTTTGATTGGTAGAAGTTGCATCACTTTGGATCATTTTGGGAGGATTTTCTAGAACTTTCCTTCTTAGATTATATTGTTTATGTACTTTTGTGATGGAATTTGATAACCCTTCTTATAGTACTCTGATTCAATAGGCATGGTATCTTGTTAGGTTAGAAAAAACAAATCATGTTCTTCTTTAGTGAAGAAAACATCATATATTTCCCCTTCACCAAAAAGATCAATTTTATTTTCTTCTAGATCATCTACTATTTCATCTTCTTCTTTTGCATAATTCTCCTAAAAATGAGATCTGATTTGTTGCTAATCTACTGGGTTATTTTATCCCTTTGTTTAGTTTGGTGTGGATTCCTTCTAATGTTGGGATTTCTAATCTGTGGACCACCTTGTGCTTGTCTTGGTTGAGCCCTGTCAGTCAAACTCATCCTTTCCATAATCCTTTCCATAGTTTTAACTAAGGTGTTTAATTTTTCATCTCATGAAAAAGTACAAGGTTCTTCCTTAATGGTGACCCTTCTTTCAGCCTTTAGCTTTGCTCTTTTCGCTAGCGAATTTTCTTCTACACCTAAAACATGTAACACCTCTTCCCAAGCCTACCCAAAGTAACCATGCCAACTGGGGTAAACATGAGGAGAGATTCAATTATAAACATATTCCACCTCCTATGTCAACTTAAGGAAGTGGAATCGACAGAACATCATATACAGTTATCCAACATCATCAATAGAACCCTCAAGAGATAGTTCAGCCACTCATACAACCTGTCTATGGGTCCCACTCCTATTTTGGAACTCTTAGGCCATAGTCGCTCTAATATTATGGGTAAGGGAGTGGCCAAAAAACCAAATTCAGTCTCACAGGCTTGCCTACCAGTGACTGTGTGCTAAAATTGCTAGTTTTGTGCTAGTGACTTGTTCACGGTGCTGGAAAAGTCAACATTCAGGGGATCATCCAGGTATGATGTCCCAACTAGATCTCACACCATTTGATGTGGGAGTCCCATCCATTATAATGGCTCAGTCTCCATTATATTAAATGTTTTCCATAGCTCTTGCTTGTCACCATAGGAGAGTGGTCTACTTTGTCCTTGAGTAGTGATATTGTTACTTGTGTCAAGGTTATCTCACCGTAGAGAGAGAGAGGGTGGGAGTGAGTCCCAAGTTAGATGGGAGGAATCCAACTCTGTTAGGAACACATAACACATCAGGATGCCTGAAACTTTCAAAGGATCAATCCACACAGATGCAGTAGTCACAACACACATGGGAGGATAGCATGTACAACACTCAATGGAAAATCCACACGAGTGTGATGGTCATTATACCGAGTTTATGTGAAAGGTTTTGTTTGATGTCCATGAGGTAACCAACATGGATAGGATATCATTAAGAACTTATGCAACACATTTTCATTAATATATGTATTAGAACAATTGAATGAATTCAAGTGTTAAAAATAGGTTAAAGCAACATGTATTATAGTTGTTCAAGACAAATCTTACAAATAGTTACAACACGTGTGAAAATGTGCTCACCTGTTAGTAGGCTTCTGAATTAAGTGAAAGTTCCAAGAGACATTGATACACCATACATCACTAACCCCAAGGATGAGGCATTGGAGCCATAATGTACTCCTAAAAGAAAATATTACAGACTCTCAAGGCTATGTGGGAGGATCCAAGGTGAAAATTTCCTTTGCATGTACAAATGAGGGCTACTTATAGCCAAGGGTAAAATTGACCCTTGTGACTGTTCAACTTTCCTCATGACTATTTGTTTGCTATGACCTTTCCACTTTATATGAATCTTCATATGACGGGTGGATCTCTTGGACTTCCATGTTACATTGCATTAATCAACAATATGGTCCAGAGAAGTGATGTGGATGACATGACTCATGACAAAACTCAACATGACAGTCCTGGTACATTCGTGTTGTTGCTGGTGTGCATGTTGAGCTGCAGTACTACTGGGTGATGGATGTCCTCATGGTGTGTTAGTTTGACCTCTACAATGCAAGGTGCATGGAGTCATTGATGGTCGTTGGGTTCACATGATGTTTCATTTGCACATTGCTCATTTCTTGTACTTTGGCATGCTCGACATGTTCATCCATTCATCAAAGGTCTATCTTCGTCTGTCCATTTGTAAACACATATTCAAATGTTCATCCATCTTTCTATCCATGAACACATATTTGTGTGGTCGTCCATTTTCAAACACATCTATTTGTATGCATCCTTTGTTTTTCTGTTCACGAACATGTCTGTTTGCATGTACTCCCCTTGTTCATCCCATTCGTTGTCATGGCATGTTTATTTATGTACCTGTATCTGTAGTCACTCATGACGAGATGACACCAAATCCATAAACCTCCTAGTATACCATGACACATGATTGTTTCAGATGCAGGTGACCATGGGAGAAGACAAGGTTATGAAATTTTGAAAGGAAAGAATTGAGTTGGGATGTGGGCTCCGAGAACCACTAGTGAAAACTATGTAGAACCCATTGGGAGACAATGATGGACAATTGAGATCCATAGTGACTATCTGCAGGATCTAATATAGCAAGAGGACAAATCTACAAAAGTTTTGGGAGAAGAAGTGCAAGCGGTAGGAGAGTTACATAGGAGAAATATGCACAATTTCTGGAGTGAGCGGGCAGCAGGAGCTTGGCAGAAAAAACTACGCAGTTCTTGGGGGCACTGGCAGTGGGATGGTGGGAGGTGGTAGTGGGAATAACTACGCATATTCTGGGAGGCTGCGTTGTTGACCACCTTTGTGAAGTTTCTAAGATGAGCAGAGAGTTGGGCTGCAGAGGGCTTTCTCATGAAATCTATGTAGTTTGCTCGGTCAGCAGCCAATTGGCTGACTAGTGACTGGATGGGAAAATTGTGTAATTTTCTAAGAGAGACAGAGGTGGGAACTTGGTGTCTATCTAGCCTATCTACGTAGTTTTCTCACTCAGCAGAGTGGGCATGGTCTATAGCATCTACGCAATTTTTTAGGGGATTCAGTCCCAGGGTGATTGCCTGGTCAAACTTCTCTAGTTGACCAATAGGAGGGTTGATTGATTAGCTTGCAGGTAGGGCAGCTTAAAATGGCTTGTCGGGTGCTTATGCACTGTTTTGGGTGACATTAGGTTGAGTCAATGATGGGATGAAGGTCTGGCTGTTAGAGGGTGATCTAGCTGACAAAACTTCAGTGAAATGACTAAGTGTGTGAGTGAGTGAAAAAGTGCATACGCAACCTTCCAAGCACACACTCACATGACTTGATGATGAGATGACTGAAACCATCTAGACACACATGCTCAACATGACTAACTGATGGTGCAGATCAATAAGCACAATGTTTGTGATTGACCATTGGACGGCGTTTGCACGATAGTGTATATGACTCAGTGTGTGTGTGTAACAGATGCTTACATAGTGAACACAACATGTACACACGAACCAGAGACCTTGTGTATGACTAGAACATGGTTACAAGAAAGGCATTGTTACCAACATGCAAAAGCTTCCTGCTGAATGGTCAAGTGAGGTGGGTGCAACGACTCACATGAGCCAATGGGGTGAGCCGAAATGCATGCAAACATCATGTAAAAACTCAAGGGATGCTCCGAAATTGAATGCATGCCAAAATTTTAGAGGGTGTTGCAACTGCTACAACATGACCCCAAGAATTAAGCCACTTTTCCATCCCATAATCCTGTCCATTGCCCAAAACTTGTTGTAACTTCCATAATGCATTAAAACCATAATGAAAATGTCGATCAATAAAAATTTACCCTCAAGACTAGGTCTGAGCATTCCCTATCGGGACTAGCATTCAATAAAACATGTGGCATCAATGCAACCTGCAAGTCTAGGATACAAGACAAAGCATAAAAAACTGAAGAAACTTATGAAACATAATGAGAATGATCACCTCCTTCTCCAATGAATTACTACATCATCAATTAGGTCTTGCATCTATCCATTTAATAGTTACAAGCAAATGCATGAACTAACAATGAGATGAGCTAGTCATTCAACCATGCTTATAACCGACATAAAACCATATAAATATCTGAGATATGAATACCTTTAAATCCACTTATAAATCAGTGTAAACATAAGATAACTTTTATTAATCATCGGAAAATCTAACTAGGTTGGAGACTTCCATGTACCACCCAACCATAGATATGGTTGAACCAAATCTCTCTTTCAGCCAATCACCCCTGGGCTATATTCCAAGCATGAATGTGGGATCTCATAGAACAACCAAGGGAATATAGAGGTTAAACCACCTCCACCCTCATCAAACCACGATCACACCAAAACCGGTGTGAAGATCAAAACCAAATAGAACTTGGAATGCCATCTAGAATCCATCACTATCCTTGATGAATTTTCCATCTCCTTGTCTCTTAGGCTTTACCAAAACCCAAACCAAGATCACTAGGCCCTAAATCAACACTTCTCCCTCAATATTTAACACGTATCATGCCAAAGCCGGTCAATGGATTCCTAGGGCTTTAGGAATGAACCTTGAGACCACCTCCACCCTAGATTCTGAAATGCATCTAGAAAGCTAAAGCTCAAATACTGAAATAAGCATCCCAACATACCATGATATCCAGAAAAAGGCTAGGCTAGGCTAAAATCCACTGTCATCACCTCAGAAAACCATGCCGCCAATAGCAAGAAAACCATATACGAACATGAAAATCCATGCATGTCCAAACCAACTAGGAAATCAAAAATGCAAAAGGTTACCTGCAATTATTCCTTTTGAAGCTGCCTGATCATGCTTTCCTTTCCTTGATTCTTGCTTGCTTTTCCTTTCCTTTCCTTGCTCCAAACTAGAATGCTCCATGAGAACTCTAAGTGACCAAGAGAGTGAGAGAGAGAGAGAGAATAATGAGAGAGCTCCAAACTTGAATTGATAAAATCCATGAACTAATCCTCATAAGCCTTTTTATGCATGAGGCCTATAATTTGATATTTTTCCATTATTTTCCTTCAATTCCCTCTATGTTTCCTCCTCACATGTAACCTAGGATCTTTCACCTTACCTTTATCCTAATTTCCTTTATTTTCATAAGTAAATGTTCCAAAATTCCTTTTTCCTTTTCCTTTTCCAATTTCCTTATCCAAAAGCACACATCTAGAGATGCCAACTAAGATATCTTTGCCCAACATTCAGCTTCGAATATGTGTCCCTACACCATTATTTGTTGGGTTGTGTTATATTCTTTCCACGACTAGCTCATGTACTTAATAGGGGGGTTAGACAAGGGGAAAACCCCCTTCATTGCATTGATTGCGTAGTGGGTGGGGGGGTTACAGGGGGTTTGAGGGGTGCAACTAAGCCCACTCAATGGGGTCTGTTAGAGCCGAGATTTACCTCGGGCTGAAAAGGTAAGCTTCTAGGTCCACATCAAACCACGCTCAGCCTCATAGGCAGCCTTACGAGGACAGGACAGGGCTCTCTCCGGGTCAATCTCAGTAAAGGATAATCGATGGGGCTTGAGACAACTGAAATAGATGCTAATCTTAGGCTAGGTATGAAGTGCAAGGATTTAATTTGAGTTTTGGGGGTTTTGTGTTGGAAAAAGGGAAAGGCAAATTTGGGTCTGCAGATGAGGCACAATTTTTGCAGAGTTCTGATTGGGGCAAGGAAGGAAATTGTTTTGATGCTTTGGATTGAATGAATGGATGGATCATACTGGTGAGGAACTAAGGAGGGCAAGAGGCTCTCAAGGGTCCTCCTAAAACAGATGAAAACATGTAAAATTAAACAAAATTGCAAGGCAGAGCATAACAGTCCAATCGATTCTACCTTAATCACTCATTTGTTTAATTTTAGAAGAAAAGAGAAGGGAAAATGATACACATAAACATCAGTGAACTTACAATTACATAGAGGAAAACACCATCAAAACACAAAGCCACATGGATCCCAACAAGTGCTGCAAAACCCTGGTCTTTCCTTTGCCAACAATGCAGAGATAAAATGTACAATGATGTGCCAAGCAATCCCAAGTGTCCAACCCTAAAAATGACTGAGAAATTACATAATATAGAAAATCCAAACCCATTCCCTTGCCTCTAGGGGTCGAGCTCATCGTTCTAGGAGCTGTTTCAACCAATTCTAAACAAGGCACTCAAATCTAGGCAATCAAACAACTTGCCTCTATATGCTAGGAAACTGATTCATTCATTTAATTTTCACTTTTTAGTGAATGAATCCTCTAGAAAAAGTAAAAATGTGCCAATATTACATCATGGTAGATCAATAGTTACATCAAAAAGTAAAATTGGTCCAAACTAGGCAAATTTCTGAGCTGCTGAGTGAAAAATAGGCAAAAATCTTCTATGCGCCGTGCCCAAATTCTCTATGCGTCGCCCCACTTTGGAGCTGATTTTGAGGCCCTTCCTGAAGTCCACATTGAGCTCATGATAGTATTTTGGACAGCCCAGCCCGTCTAATTTAAAACCCAAGTGGAATTTCTGGATTTGCTATCCATTTGCCCCTCCAAATATCCAATCTCCCAAGACTGCTTCCTGTGTGTCAAAATAGGGGCAGTGAGGTCATTTTTGAGTGTTTTTTGACCTTTTGAGGGCTCAAAACCTGCCCAAATTTCTTGGCCATGAACAAGAAACCATAATTTTTCATGCAAAATCCATAAATTCAATTTTTTTTTGTGATTTGGAGCCCTCTAGCAAAAGCGAGTGCCACGTGGCGCGCGCATAGGGAGGAAAACCCTGTGTTAAAAATTTCCGTGCGTAGCACCTTTTTTCAGACCATTTTTGAGGAGGTTCCCATGGTCCAAATTGGGCATGAAATAGCGTTTTAGAAATATTACTAAGTCTACTTTCCAACCCAGCTTTAATTTTTCAATTTGGAGTTCATTTACCCTATCAAAAGTCAAATCTCCGAAGACTGGTCAAAATGTGCCACATGAGGTTGCCTCCAAGCAGAGTGTTGTTGCAGTCAACTTTTAAAGATGTTCCGCAACTCCAAAATGAGCTCATGATAGCTCATTAGAAATTTATTTGTGTTTATTTATCATTTGACTCATCAAGGAAGTCATTTGGCCAACCACGCTAGGAGAAAACTTGATTTTCCCGAGGTCACTACAGAGGTGCATCAATTCTCCTGAGGCGACTGTATTTTTTACATTTCTCTAAAACCATGACACCTATGTAAAACATGAAGGAATTTTTTCTTCCTTGCCCTATTTTTGACAAAAAAACTCTCTCAGTTTTTCCAAAGTCATCTTTCCTTGCTTAGAAGCATCATTTGAGTAAAACCTACCCCGATGTGTGGAACAGGGGATTTGTCGAAATGAAGCGAAATGAAGGGGATAAGGGGCTTCTAAATTCTTGAGAAATTTTGGGAAGTAGGGAGGGATGTTAGGAAGTAGGGGCAACTAGAATTTCAAATATTGAGTGATAGGAAGGGGTATGAAATGGCTAAACATAGGCCTAGCCTACAAAATTGCCAAGTTGTAGCACGAAACTCAGGTTTGTGGAAAAATGATGAATTTGGGGGATCTCAGTGATGGGAAGTGTTTGATAAGGTACATTAAGGATAGGGGAAGGTGTATGGATGTCAGGATACAAGTTTTGCTGATGATTTGACCATCCAAGAGAAATTGTCTTCAAAACCCTAGGAGAGGGAAATGACCTTACCTAGGCGCAATTGAAGCATGAACAAGGCATAAAATGACCCAGTGGAACTTGGCATTATGATGAAAACTCTTTGAATGATGGTATACTCTACCACATGGTGACATGAAGCTCTTGGGACAACCATTAGGGTTTGGGAATTTTTAACTAGGGTTTGGGATAATTAGGTATAGGGATTTGGGAAAATGGGAATTGGGGATAGGTATGACTGAATATGGGAGTTAGGAAATGGGTGGATAAGCTGAGAAAATAAATGGAGGAGTGAAAAGTGAGGGAGTGGTAGAAGGTAGCAAAACGACAATTACAAAACCCTAGGCAATGGCTTTTGAGAAATTGCAAGATATTAGGGTTTGGATTTTCTTTCACGCAACCACCATAAACTTTAAGAAAAACTCCTTCACTAGCAGGGAAAATAGGTTGGCTTACTTGCACACTAGAAGGTTTGAGCAATTTTGGTAATTTGAGGGGGTTATTGATGAAATAGGGCTTGAAAGATCTATGCGCCGTGCAACATGCCCGATGCGTCGCACCTCACCAATGCATCGTGCCCGTGTAAAAATGCACTAAGTTTTGAGGCCCAATACGCTGTGCCAGCTGTATGCGCCGCACCTCCTGCTCAGTGTGCCATGCCTAGCAACTTAATGCATTTTTCGTCCAATTTCTCACTTGATTTCCCTTACCTGCTTCTCTTTCACAAATGATCTTTCCAAATGAAGGAATTTCTTATAAACAAAGAGCCTTTGAGATTTTAGCTCATGAAAACCACCTTCATAATGTTTGCAGAGCTTTGGAACTTCACTTTTAATACAAACTCTGATTTTGTTTCCATTTGATTTGTTGAACTGATGATGAATCTCTTTGTCTATTCTGGAGGGATGAATGTCATTGGATTTGGCAAAGGCGACCAGGGCTATGCCTGAAGGACTTTACAACTGAAGCAACTTTGAAAATCACATGATATTTATTACAAAAGAGGAAATTTGATGATTTTTCTTCAAAAGAGAGTTTTGAAGAAAATTCGTGATCGAGCATTATTATGATGAAATTTTGCAATGAAAACTTATTTCAAACCTCCCTCATATGCCTGCTAGCATTATTAGCCATTTTGAAGACTAAACCCGCGAAACCCTAGACCTACTGACTAGAATGACTCTTTCCTGACCACGAGACCAAACAAGACTATATATGACTTTAAAATTGACTTTGATGAGCAGACACGGACTAGCAAGTACATGAAATGAGGGAAATGAGTGACAATATCCTTCTGTCAAAAGATCGATGCTCCTAATGGAATGCAAATGAATGAACATCAATGAGACCCTTAAAATGAAATGAAACAAAAGAGATTTTGATCTCTGATGGACGACTGAAGAGACCGACACTAACGTTGCCTCCAATGGGGATGGTAGCTCCTTGGAGGTGCCAAAGACTGCAAATCTTTGGGAGAGTAGACAGTGCCTTCGTCCATTGGGTTATGGAGTCGATGACTTGGGAAAAACACACAAGATTTGTTGACTCATTTATTGACTGAAAATTTGACTCAAAACTAAAATTGAAAACCATAATAAAACCAAACATGACTAAAAAATAACTAACAAACCTAATCTAAGTGTTCTTTTCATCACTTGAATAAGTGAAATGGAACAACCAATGCAACCATGTAAGCATCCTGGCTGATATTTGATTTCTTCCCAAATTCTTTCTGATGCACAGGAAAAGGGAAGAATCGAAAGGAAACTCCCATGGAAACTTGGAATCAAGTTGACTGCTGATAAACTTGCAAAATATGAATTGGCTGGATGACTTCAAGAATACTGCAAAAGGATCTTCATAAGCATAGCTATTGATTTCCATTAACACATTATTTCTCTAGTCCAAGTAATCTTCATAGCTGAATATTAAAATTTTCCTCACATCTGTGTTGTGTTTCTTTGGTGATTGCAGCAAGCTGCCGAAAGGATCCTGAAATTCATGAATAACCAAACTCTGTTGCTGATTCCAAACAGAACAAGGGTCTCCTTTATCAATCTCCTCATATGACTGCAAACCTTGGTCTAAGTTATGCAATGAACAATCTGTTAAAGAAGACAATGAAGGCGACTTTTGAATAAGATTATTATCAATGTTCTTTTCTGTCACATGGTTAGCTAATGGAGAAGAACGTTTACATCAAACATAATCCAACACATGAGTAATAGGATCATCAAAAACTTGAGAAGACTGCTGCAATGTATCTATTGGAACTATATGGCATCCTACTGGCTAATCATCTTTTTCTTTAGAGATATTATGAAGATTCTGTTTTGTAAACTGAAATGCTTCGAAACAAAAGGGTACAGAATCCTCTTGCATCATTAAATCATGTATTTTGGCTCCCACACCTTCATCTGTAATCTAACCTTCATCCTCAACATTAAAACTGAGAGATTGTTGATTTTCTATAGGCTGCTCATTCCAAGATTTACTGTGCAATTTACCCTTCAAAAACTGAAATGATTCAAAACAGAAAGGTAGGGAGTCATCCTGTATCATTTGATCATATGTGCTAGCTTCCATGTCTGCATGTGAAACTTGACAATCAATGGTATTTGGGGGTTGGAAATCTAAATATGAGAAGTCTTGACCTAGGTTTTTATTGCCCTCAAGATGGTCTAGATCAAGACTTGTTGATAGTTGATTTCTGATGGCATGGAAATTGTCTTTGATGAACTGAAATGAATCAAAACAAAAAGGAAAATATCCTTCACTTACTTCAAAATTTGTTGTACTTTCCTTGTCACTGTCATAGCTGATATGTATCATTTGATCACTGTACTCGAGCTACTGAAAGTGGACTTCTTCCTCTCACAAACTAGCTATTGATTTATCTGCAAGATTAGCTTCCATTTGGAGAACATAATCATCATCATACTGATCAAACTGAGGAAAATCATTGGTATAAAACATATCATCAAGCATACATGTCAAATAAACAAATCTCTCTTCTCCAAGATGATCTATAAAACAATCATTATCAGATGTATGACAACTGGGATAAGAAAGAAAATGTTTTGGATCAGCAACTTGTTCTTCTTCAATCAGCAAGCCATGGGCTTCAAAATTATACTCATTCCTTGTAGTGATCCTTTGCATCATCTCTTCCACTGCACTTACCAAAATGTCAAGCTTTACCTCTAGAGATGTTGATTCCTCCGGATCTATGTTTTTCATCTCTTCTTCTTTCAACCTTGCCCTTCGGATCAGCAGGTGAGCCTCTACATTTATTGCACTGTTTTGCATCTCTTCAAGTGTTAATATTCCTTTCCCTCAGCTGAAAATCCATTTATGGATCAAAGGCAGCCGAGTAGTGCAAGAGAGCGGATCCAGGAGGAGGTCTTATATTAATAGGCATCGAATAATAAACTTGGGTAAATCTGGCATAAAATTGTTGTACCGTCTCTCCTAGCAATATTTTCAGCCGGTTATACTCTTCTATAATCAAGAAAGGGTTTTTTCTGATCACCTATCTGTCGAGGAAAACTTTGACGAACTATTGGAAATATGAGATGCTCACATCAGGCAGGGTTTTGAACCAACTCTTGACTTTGCCTTGCAAAGAGAGAGCAAAAAGCCTAATACTGACATCTTCTTCATCAACTTCAAAATTGTCGAGAAAAGACTCAAAATTTAGTACATGTGTCTCAGCAGTGATGTTGTCACATTCACCATCAAATCTTGGTAGATATTGGTCATGATTTTTAGGGAAAGCACGGGATATAGGAGGTAAAATCAGAGGGTTGTATCGATCTGGAATTTTAGAAGGTAGTGGGGCATGTACAGAAGTTGTAGAATCAATCTTGGTCTCTTAGGGCTCATCAGTTTGAAGACAGTCATCACTAGATTCAGGAAAAGGGTCTAGATCAAGCTCAAAGGCATGCAAATCTTTGGTATTCACAATCTTCAAAGGGGAGGAATAAAATGCAGGCTGAGGATCTTTTCTCAAACATAGTATACTTTGCAAAGCCTTCTTAACATTCTCGGGAAAAGAGAAGAAATAAATTATGACAAAGAACAAAATTTTTTGGATGAAATTCCAACTTGAATACCTAATCTTTCCATATTGTCCTTTCATGTTTCTACTAGTTGGGTTCATCCTCCAATGGAGTCCTTGGATCTGACCTCAAAACTGATTTGGAATCGCCAAGTGAATTATTTCAGCCTTGCTGTGTCTGATCGTTGTCCACCATCAACAATCAAATCTAACTTTGATACATGTACTAGGGTGATCGTTTAGATCAGATGTTCAATTTATAAACTAGACTGGAGATTGACTGAAGCAACTTTCATCTACTTTCGCTAATGCAAAGCAAGAGCGTTTCGAAGGCTACCTGGCTAACTTCAAGCTCTGTTTGTAGTCTAGAAAGCCAAACAATGGAAATAAACTTCCATCCCCAGTGGAGTCGCCACTATGTTAGAGCCGAGATTTACCTCAAGCTAAAAAGGTAAGCTTCTAGGTTCACATCAAACCACGCTCAGCCTCGTAGCTATCCCTACGAGGACAAGAGAGGGATCTCTCTAGGTTAGTCTCAGCAAAGCATAATCAATGGGGCTTGAGACGACTCAAATAGCTGATAATATTAGGCTAGGTATGAAGTGCAAGGATTTAATTTGAGTTTTTGGGGGTTTTATGTTGGAAAAAGGGAAAGGCAAATTTGGGTCCAGGGATGAGGCACAGTTTGTGCAGAGTTTCGATTGGGGTAAGGAAGGAAATTATTTTTATGCTTTGGATTAAATGAATGGATGGATCAGACCATTGAGGAGCTAAGGAGGGAAAAATGGTCTCAAGAGTCCTCCTCCAACAGATGAAAACATGTAAAATTAAACAAAATTTCAAGGCAGAGCATAGCAGTCCAATGGATTCTACCTTAATCACTCATTTGTTTAATTTCAGAAGAAAAGAGAAGGGAAAATGATACAAATAAATATCAGTCGACTTACAATTACATAGAGGAAAACACCATCAAAACACAGAGCCACATGGATCCCAACAAGTGCTACAAAACCCTAGTCTTTCCTTTGCGAAAAATGCTGAGATAAAATGTACAATGACGTGCCAAGCAATCCCAAGTGTCCAACCCTGGAAATGACTGAGAAATTACAAAATATAGACAAGCCAAACCCATTCTTTTACCTCTAGGGGTCGAGCTCATCATTATAGGAGTTGTTTCAACCAATTCTAAACAAGGCACTGAAATCTAGGCAATCAAACAACTTGCCTCTATATGCTCGGAAATTGATTCATTCATTTAATTTTCACTTTTTAGTGAATGAATCCTCTAGAAAAAGTAAATATGTGTCAATATTACATCATGGTCATCAAATTACATCATGGTAGATCAATAGTTACATCAAAAAGTAAAATTGGTCCAAACTAGGAAAATTTATGAGCTGCTGAGTGAAAAATAGGCAAAAATTCTCTATGTGTCGTGCCCAAATTCTCTATGCATTGCCCCACTTTGGAGCTGATTTTGAGGCTCTTCCCTTAGTCCAAATTGAGTTCATGATAGCTTGTTGGAAAGCCTACCCTGTGTACTTTCCAACCCAAGTGGAATTTCTGGATTTGGTGTCCATTTGCCCATCCAAATATCTAATCGCCCAAGACTGCTTCTTGTGTGTCAAAATAGGGGCAATGAGGTCATTTTTGAGTTTTTTCGACCTTTTGAGGGCTCAAAACCTGCCCAAAATTCTTGATCATGAACAAGAAACCACAAGCTTTCATGAAAATCCAGAAATACAAATGTTTCGTGATCTGGAGCCCTCTAGCAAAAGCGAATGCCACATGGTGCGGCGCATAGGATGGAAAACCATGTGTTAAAAAATTATGTGCGTAGCACCTTTTTCAGACCTGTTTTGAGGACCTTCCTTTGGTAACAATTCGGTAGGGGATAGCTCGTTGGAAATTGTATTGAGTATAATTTCCAACTCAACTTTAATTTTTCAATTTGGAGTTCATTTGCCCTATCAAAAGTCAAATCTCCCAAGACTGGTCAAAATGTGCCAAATGAGGCTACCTCCAGACACAGTGTTGTTGCAGTCAACTTTTGAAGATGTTCCTCAACTCCAAATTGATCTCATTATAGCTCATTGGAAATTTATTTGTATATAGTTATCATTTGACTCATCAAGCAAGTCATTTGGCCAACCAAGCTAGGAGAAAACTTGATTTTCCCGAGGTCGCTTCAGAAGTGCATCAATTCTCCCGAGGCGACTATATTTTTGACATTTCTCTAAAACCATGACACCTGTGTAAAACGTGAAGGAGGTTTTTCTTCATTGGCCTATTTTGGAAAAAAAATACTCTCAATTTTTTCAAATTCATCTTTCCTTGCTCAGAAGCATCATTTGAGTAAAACCTACCCCGATGTGTGGAACAGGGGATTTGTTGAAATGAAGCGAAATGAAGGGGATAAGGGGCTTCTAAATTCTTGAGAAAACTTTTGGAAATAGGGAGGGATGTTAGGAAGCAGGAGAAAGTGGAATTTCAAATATTGAGTGAGAGGAAGGGGTCTGAATGGGCTAAACACAGGCCTAGCCTACAAAATTGCCAAGTTCTAGCACGAAACTAGGGTTTGTGGAAAAATGAGGAATTTGGGGGATATCAGTGATGGGAAGTGTTTGATAAGGTACATTAAGGATAAGGGAAGGTGTATGGACATCAGGATACACGTTTTTCTGATGATTTTACCATCAAAGAGAAATTTTCTTCAAAACCCTAGGAGAGGGAAATGACCTTACCTAGGAGCAATTGAAGCATGAACAAGGCATAAAATGACCCAGTGGAACTTGGCATGATGATAAAAATCCTTTGAATGATGGTATACTCTACCGAATGGTGACATGAAGCTCTTGGGACAACCATTAGGGTTTGGTAATTTTAACTAGGGTTTGGGATAATTAGGTATAGGGATTGGGGAAAATGGAAATTGGGGATAGGTATGACTGAATATGGGAGTTAAGAAATGGGTGGATAAGCTGAGAAAATAAATGGAGGAGTGAAAAGTGAGGGAGTGGTAGAAGGTAGCAAAATGACAAGTACAAAACCCTAGGCAATGGCTTTTGAGAAATTGCAAGATATTAGGGTTTGGATTTTCTTTTACGCAACCACCATAAACTTTAAGAAAAACTCCTTCACTAGCAAGGAAAATAGGTTGGCTTATTTGCACACTAGAAGGTTTCAGCAATTTGGGTAATTTGAGGGGGTTATTGATGAAATAGGGCTTGGCAGCTCTATGCGCCACGCAACATGCCCAATGCATCACGCCTCACCAATGCATCGTGCCCATGTAAAAATGCACTGATTTTTGAGGCCCAGTGCGCCACGCTGGCTGTATGTGCCGCGCCTCCTGCTCAGTGCGCCATACCTAGCAACTTAATGCGTTTTTCATCCAATTCCTCACTTGATTTCCCTGCTTTGCTTCTCTTTCACAATTGATCTTTTCAAATGAAGGAATTGCTTATAAACAAAGAGCCTTTGAGATTTTAGCTCATGAAACCCACTTTCATAATGTTTGCAGAACTTTGGCACTTCACTTTTTAATACAAACTCTGATTTTCTTTCCATTTGATTTGTTGAACTGGTGATGAATCTCTTTGTCTATTCTGCAAGGATGAATGTCATTGGATTTGGCAAAGGCAACCAAGGCTGCGCTTGAAGGACTTTACAACTGAAGCAACTTTGAAAATCACATGATATTTATTACAAAAGAGGAAATTTGACGATTTTTCTTCAAAAGAGAGTTTTGAAGAAAAGTCATGATCGAGCATTATTACGATGAAATTTTGCAATGAAAACTTATTTCAAGCCTCCCTCATATGCCTGTTGGCATTATTATCCATTTTGAAGACTAAACTCGTGAAACCCTAGACCTACTGACTAGAATGACTCTTTGCTAACCACGAGACCAAACAAGACTATATATGACTTTAAAATTGACATTGATGAGCATACACGGACCAATAGGTACATGACATGAAGGAAATGAGTGACAAGACCCTTGCGTCAGAAGATCGATGCTTCTAATGGAATGCAAATGACTGAACATGAATGATACCCTTAAAATGAAATGAAACAAAAGAGATTTTGATCTCTGATGCAGGGATGAAGAGACCAACTCTAACATTGGTTCCAATGGGGATGGTAGCTCCTTGGAGGTGCCAAGGACCGCATATATTTGGGAGAGTAGACAGTGCCTTCGTCCATTGGGTTATGGAGTCGATGACTTGGCAAAAACACACAAGATTTGTTGACTCATTTATTGACTAAAAATTTGACACAAAAATTAAATTGAAAACCATAATAAAACCAAACATGACTAAAACATAACTAACAAACCTACTCTAAGTGTTATTTTCATCACTCGATTAAGTGAAATGGAATAGCCAATGCAACCATGTAAGCATCCTGGCTGATATTTGATATCTTCCCAAATGCTTTCTGATGCAAAGGAAAAGGGAAGAATCGAAAGGAAACTCCCATGGAAACTTGGAATCAAGTTGACTGCTGATAAACTTGCAAAATATGAATTGGCTGGATGACTTCAAGAATACTACAAAAGGATCTTCATAAGCATAGCTATTGATTTCCATTAACACAATACTGCTCTGGTCCAAGTAATCTTCATAGCTGAATATTAAAATTTTCCTCACATCTGTGTTGTCTTTCTTTGGTGATTGCAGCAAGTTGCCAAAAGGATCCTGAAATTCATGAATAACCAAACTCTGTTGCTGATTCCAAACAAAACAAGAGTCTCCTTTATCAATCTCCTCATATGACTGCAAACCTTGGTATGGGCTATGCAATGAACAATCTGTTAAACAAGACAATGGAGGCGACTTTTGAATAAGATTATTATCAACGTTCTTTTCTGGCACATGGTTAGCTAATGGAGAAGAAATTTTACAACAAACGTAATCCAACACACGAACAATTTGTCATGCGGAAAGAGTTATATTTGCGGACAAATCTAACCTCCCTAGGAGTCTAAGACTCTCTAGTGACAAACAAACCAAACAAGAGCAATCCTTCTCTAAACACACATTATTCTATGAGAATTCAATGTTTTCGATCTTACCTTAGGTCCAACGCTTGTTGTAGCAGTCCAGCCTTGCTGATCCAGATGAGCTCCTCCTTCACTTTCAGACCTGCATATACTAACAAAGCAAACGATTACATAGCATCTGAATATTCATCATAAAATAAAGCATATCTATCATATTGACCAAGGAATACATGAAATAATTCATAAACAAATCATTGAGAAGAATGGACTTATTT